>PVPY01000800.1:0-128683 GCA_002982035.1 Fusarium algeriense
TACGGTGTAGGGCGGGGTTCCCTAGTATCAGCGCAGGTAGCTAATAACAACTCCATTCAAGTCAAGGCACAACGTTACATCTATCTGCAGTCATCAACTACCAAGCTCTTCGGCCCGAAGTCAGCATGGATAGATTACAGACTGGTGATACAAGCACAGACGGCTAATTATTCCTTCTTTGGTATTGGTTACCGATGTCGTACTCCAGGTGCGCAGAATAATGATATGTGGCTACCGATATGCGGTACTGACTTGTAGCTTGAAGGTAAGCTTGCAAGAGGAGAGGTAAGTGAGACGTGATGAGTTAAACATGTAGTATTTGGTATGACTGAAAGTCTTGATCGTACCTTGGCATTTTCGTGTTGTTAGATCGGTATTGATTCGCTACAAAAGCCCATCATGTTCGGGATGACTTTTCACATATGCTCAGACTAGAACCAGCAATACCGTCTTACAAGCAATCATATCTTGAAAGAGTTGTCGACAATACACAGAGCCAGAACCTGAGGAAAATGACAATGTCTGCTCAGCACGAAGTACCAACGATCATCAAACTGACCAGTGAAGAACTAGCCAATGAGTCAATTGGATCACACCATCTTCAAGCTGCTCTTGAGGCACTGAACAAAGATGGACTAGTCGTTCTCGAGAACGCAGTCAACTCTGAACACCTTGACCATCTTAATCAACGAATGGTCAAGGATGCACAGAAGTTACAGACAATCGAGAAGGCACATATCAACTTCAGCAAAGAAACACGCAACTTTCAGCAAGAAGTGGTTCCAGACGAAGGCTACGTCTTTTCAGACATCATTGCAAATCCATGGGCTGGTCAGATCCTTCAACACGCACTTGGACCAAATCCAAAGATTCGTCTCTACAGCGCCAACACGGCTTTTAAAGCTGAAGCCCGACAGCCAGTGCACATCGACGTAGCCGCTGGGTTTCCGCAAGCCCCCTTTGGTTACTGCGTCAATATAAACCTAGTCTCCACCTCGCCTGAAAACGGTGCAACTGAGTTCTGGCTCGGTACTCACAACGATCCGACCTTGGCAGCGCTTACTATCAATGGTAGTGGCAGCGATGGTCCAGATCCACTTGTTGCCCTTGAAAAAAGAATGGCTCGAGCTAATAAGCTAGGATTGCCTGCTGAGTACGCTGATGAGCTGATCGAAAAACGTCGACAAGTGCGACCGCCTATTCAAGCCAGTTTACCAAAGGGTTCTTTGATCATCCGTGATATACGTCTGTGGCATGCTGGGATGCCTAACAAGACGGAAAACACGCGCATCATGCTTGTCACGGTGGCTTTTGCTCAGTGGTATCGAAACCACCAGAGGTTTCGGTTGCCAAAGCGTTGGCAGGGCAGGATTAAATGGGGGGCTTTTGATCCGTGCATTGAGTGGGTGGAAAACGACGACAACTATCTTATAGGGTCTCATGAGTTCAGCTTGTCGCAGCTCCCTTGAGGGAAGTGCTGTGCGGCAGTCTCATTTGTAGGAGCCATTTAACATAGGAGAGGTACCTCTAGCAGCTTTCCAAGGGCGGCATATAAGTAATCTCAATAAAACTCTTCTCGATGAGAATAATAGTGTATTTATGCATTTTATGTCACTCTTTGCGACCCATAATCTCAGAGACAGCGAGATGGTAGTCTGAGCCAATGTGACGTAGCTTTACCCTACCTTTACTGAAGACTTCTTCACCTAATCTCAAGTCACCATCGGCATCCTTAGATCGAATTGAAACTCATCATGATTGACTAGCTAACTCAGTGGTAATTGACTAATCCTAGAGTCATTGTTCTCCCAAGACGGGCACTTTCTCTCACCGCCTCGATAATCTTCAAAACGTCCCTCGCTTCACTAGCCTTCACAGGAACAGCATCCCCATCATCATCTTCTATCGCCTTTATAAATCCATCATAAAGGCCTCCGTATGTGAGAGGCTTCACATTCTTGTATCTTCGTGCCACCGGTTTTCCTTCCTCTAACACAACCAGGGTTCCAGACACTTCATCACTTTCAATACCAAATCCCTCATTTCCTGGTTTCAATCCCGCATCTAACTGCTCTTCTTGCACATCAAAATGGTGCTTTCTGAAACTTCCTTTGGAGCCACGGATCCAGTATCTCAGTTGTTCTGTCTCAACAGATAGTACGCCGGCTTTGACTATCACAAGGGGTCCTTCCTTTCCATACCCCAGCAACAAGTTCATCGAGTCGGGGCTATCACCCTGGTTCCTCTGATGTGCGAGTATGGCTGTTACACTTTGAGGCATACCAAAAAGGACATAGACCTGATCAATTAGATGAGTGCCAACGTCGTAGACCACGCCTACTCCTTCATTCATTGTTAGCTCTCCCCTCCATGAGGACGGTTTCGTAGGCCGGTAACTGTCAAAATGTGTCTCAAACTCGAGTATTCGGCCCAATCTTTCTTCTTCAATCAGTTTTTTGACAGTAAGGAAATCCGCATCCCATCTCCTATCCTGGTAGACGCAGATATGCTTTCCCATCTTTTTAGAAACTTCTATTAGTTGTTGGGCCTCGGAAGAGGTCGTGACGAATGGCTTCTCAACAAGAACATGCATGTTTGACTCAAGGGCAGTTTTGGCGAACTGAAAGTGGGTTTCGGGTGTGCTTGTAATTACCAGAATGTTGATCAACTTATCGTTGAGCATTGCATTCACAGAGCGATAAATCTTTGTGTTGGGATGGTCTTTGGAGGCATCGTCTGTAGAATTTGGCACACGCTGCACAATAGAATGAAGATTCAAAAATGGCGAGGCTTGAATGAAGGGGATATGGAATATTTTTGCAGATGCTCTAAACAAAGGGTCAGAGCAGTCATTTTCCACAAGTCGAGAGTACAAACCCATATCCCAATACACCAACGTTGTACAATTTGGTCACCATTATGCATCGATAAGAGAAAGAAACTCGTTTCACCAGAAACTGCACCTTGAATATGAAGTTCCGGGGCTCATGCGAGACCCTTTAAAAACTAATAATCCCAAAGATAATAATACTAACAAATTAAACTACGTAACTACATTCGAATCAATTTCTTTTACACACATTCACTCACATATTAAACAGCGGTCGTTTGCAAATGACATATAACAATGCTCATTTTCGCAACCTATGGTAACCCTCGCATGCGGGCCAAACACCGAAAAGGCAAGATTACACGCCTCAAGGCTACCAGAGCCCAGCTAACGCCGCTTTGGGTATGCATACCCGCAAGAGATGCACTGTAACCATAACTCAGGAGTAACTTTAGCACAGATGCCATAAGCAGAAACCAATTCCGTCATCCCCGGAGCTTTTCATATGCGAATGGAGTGTTGGGTTCTCCAGTATTGAAGAAACAGGAGACAGTCAAGATGGGAATAATAGCCCGGTCGGCCAACTATAGCAGATGCATCAAGCGACTGGGCATGTTGCAACGCCACCAATGATAGCTGAATTTGTGGCAGCTATTCTATACGGAACGATTATAGTTATATATATTGGTCCAATTTGAAAGAATTCATTTTTATGAATCAACATCGTCATAGTCTATAACTTAAGCACCAGCTTATCCTGAAACCAAGCTACTTCAAATCCTCAAGCTAGAACCAAAAGTGTAAAGCCTCGGTATCCTCGGTTCTAAATGCCCCATCGAAAAGGCTCTCCCAGGAATGAGTCCCCAAAGACCAGAGGAGCTTCTGCAGCTGCTCTCGCCCATATCCCCTCCACAGATGTCATCAACGATTCTCTCGCGCGATCACGGTATGTATTGAGCATTTCAGTATGCTTCCGCCTCACCCAGCTTTGATCCTCACTCGTCATTGCCTCGCAAGCTGCTATGTAGAATGGAAATGGTAGTGACGAATCCGGGCCACAGCCAGCCACAAGGCCATCCATCAGCCAAAACATATGTTTTCGAATAAGCTGCACTCGCGTGGAGTTTGTAGGATCTAGAAATACCCTTCGCAGTAAAACAATGTGCGCTGTCCAGTAGAAGCATTCACAGACAACCTCAAGATCAGCACGGCTGTTAAACTGATGTTCCAAACTTCCGATGGGCGACTTTGATTGCTTCGAATCTTGAGCCATTCTCTGGCAATAGGTTCGACCCCAGAGACGCATCTCGGTCTCGAGGTTATAACCTTTGGCTTGAACCTCAGACTTGGGTGCTCCGGGCTCGGCGAGGTCTGCGCTAAGATTCGCAATTTGAGCGAGGAAGGATAGAACGTGCCGATGACATCCATGCATTTCTTGAAATAATGGCTCTTCGTCATACTTCTCGTCATTGTCTTAATACATGAAGAAATCTAATGAGGCTCGTGGTCGTCGAGACTGAATGTAGGAGAGCACCACATCTACCATTGCAAAACGATATATAAGTGTGTTGAGAAAGACTGATCGAGGGGGCTCAGTCATGTATCCTAGGTGTTGAATCAGATACAACGCATATGTCATATGAATCTCGATGTTACTCATGTCCATCATGAGTACTGACGAAGTTTGCATTATCATAGCAGCCAGGGTGATTTCTCTCGGAGAATGGAAAGAAAAAACACCCTCTGACTCCATGGGTCGTGGGGTGCTGGTGTCTGTGCTCTGGTCATCCTCCAAATGCAATGACTTCAAAGCTATTCGTAAAGATTTCAAAGCTTGTGATTGTCGTGAATATAGTATAGATCGGTTGCTCTGGCCAAACATCTCCATGTGGGCTGTTGATACGGATAATATGCTATGTAGTAGGACTGGATATGAAAGAGCCACCATAGCCAGTTTTCTATATGGGTTCTGGTCGCTATCATATGCAGTTGTACACGAGGAGACTCGTCTGAGGTCTGAAATGTAAGTATATATAGAATACAATTTGTTATGGAACTACTGACAGTATGTGAATGTAACTTCATCGCTAGTTCGCCCAAAGATGTGCGAAAAGAGACTGCTCAAGGCATTGTCAACAATGCCAGTACTAGAGTCGCTAAAAGAGGATGTCTTCTCAGTGGTATATGGCGCTGCAGTTGATTCTTCAGAAGGTTCGGCAAAGCCGGCATGATACGTATTGTTGCTACCATCCGAGAGAATCTCATGGACTTGGGATTCCTCCGCATAACCGTTGAGTTGCGCCAATGTTGTACCATGATCTTGAGTGCGTTCTGGAGGACTTGGGTTGTAAGCACTACGGTGAATGTCATTATTTGAGGATGAGTGCGATGTCTCGGTTGTATGTGCCAGCCATTCAACCACCTCGACTTCGAGTTGCATCGGTGACGAGACCAGGACTGGAGTAGGTTTCTGTTGGTGGAAAGTGTCTGAGCTACACAAACCAGTCCATTTCAAAGATCTCTGGTAGTCGCATTCGGCACCTCGGATTCGACAGGCGTTGCAAGTAGGTCTTTGTTCGTCACACTTGCGATGCTGTCGACGACATGCCCTGCAGCCTTTGTAACGTACGTCAGTGGCGGTTTTGCAGACTCTGTATGTAGGATGGGAGGGCAAACCGGTGCGGGATCTTGTACGAATGCCAGGCGGCATTCTTTCAGAGACTATATAGTGACTTATTCCAGGGATGGAGAATGAGAACTACACCAGACTGGATGCTATAGAACAGTCCGCTTTGGCCTTGATCAATCGTGTCCAACTAACTGATTGAGGCTAAGATTAGAGATTAGAGAGCGGGCGGGGTATCAGCAAATGTCAGATCTTATATCCGTGCTGTCTCCAACCGAACTAATCATACACCATTTCAGATACCATAACTAACTGACAGTGCCGACGCTAACACGATGCTCTACTTGGTTAGCCCAGCTTACCGAATAACAAACCATTTGCAAATACAATATAAGTCTTATAGATATGGCCCTTTTCCTAACAATTCGAGAATAATTTTATTACAACCGGACCTCGGGCTTCAATCAGCCCAGATAACAGCTTCCTGCACAAACGTTGCAATCAAGTTACCCTGTAGATCATGACAGGACATATTCCCCAAAGCGGTCCCCCCTGATGCGGCCAGAGACTCAATTCGGAAATGATGCCAGCTCGTAAAGTCGCTCTGCCGCATAAACCATGCACTGTGATTCAGACTTGCAGTGAATAAGCCCGGTGACTTCCATGATAGTCCGTGTCTGAGTAAACCTGCCTCAAGGATGGGATAGTCAGAGGCGTACAGAAGTGCCGCCGCCTGTAGTGCTGAGTCATTCTCAAGATGAAAGGTGCTTCGCATCCAAACGCGGAGCTCTTTTGCATCGGGCTCCGAGGCCCAGATTGCCTCAATTCCTGCTGGAGCTGGCCTTGGTTGTCTCCCCTCCTCGCTTTCAGGATCACTATCGGTTTCTGCTGGCATAGATATCATCTCCGGGGATTGATGTTCAAAGCCAGAACGAGGCTTACGAAATGATATGTTGGCCGTAAATATTTCCTTATCGTCTTGGGTAGCGATGGCGCGACGGATCGTAAAGTTGTTTCCTCTCATGGCTTCGGTAACGTTAAATTCCGTTGGCAAGTCAGGCCGTGCACGCCGGATAAAGGTAGCCTGCACTGAATGGCATTCCCGTTCTTCGACATCAGTTGCCGCTGCTGTAACTGCTCGTCCCATCAACAGACCGCCATATACATGGTCGGGATTCCCGGACGGGCCGACTGAAAAGATCTGCGGCGAATTGTGGAACGTCTGCAGTTCAGATGACAGATCAACATTATCTCGGTCCATTCAGGAATAATTCAAGATTCACGTGGGTTGGAGTAAGGGTGCTGATCACTGCATAGAGGAACCTTTGAGACTGAGAATGGAGGGTATGGCATTATTATATACATGTTCATATGCTGAGTACCGTTACATTCTCACTATCTCGGGCGGCCCGAACTACCGTAAGGCAGTGTACTCCATATGCACGTTGAAAGACTCATTAATGAATCATTTGTTTGTTGGATGCTACCCTACTGTCGCTTTCCCTTGTATCAAATGACTCTTCTGTCAATACGCACATCGGCATACTTAATGTCAGACAGACACTCAAATCTATTTACTATCTACATAACTGATTTATTGAAAAGGCTATCGTCTAGCACCAAGGTTGTATTGGATACTAGGATTAGTCCAATATGAGTCGATAATGTCTCCGATTCTTGGTTGATACGAATGTAAGGGGAATGTTGAAGTAACCCTAATAAAGAAAATTCAAGGAGAGGAATTTGATGTGGTGTTGACATAATGAAGAAATAATAACCCTAAGCAAGACGTGAAATCCTCCTATTGCCCACTGCAAGCGATTATTGTGACCAGTGGACCTTAGACCGACCCCCCGGCCACAAGTATGCTATCCAACTTGCGGTAGATATTCTCTGGACCATGAGGAGATTCTTCAAACTCACTAATTGCACCATGATTGCGATCCAAGATTGCCAAGGATCGCTCAATCTGCAATTCATCTTTCAGGGGCCTTCGAAACTCAGATCGAATTTTCAGCGTTGCACGGTCGGCTTTCTCAATACCCTCCAAGTCAAGGTACCCACCAGAACAAAAGCGCTGTGAGAATACTTCCATCGACCTGGCTATGGACACAGAATACTTTACTGGGTGCAGATATTCTGTCCCGTTGCGTCGTTCCATCAGCCAGGCATTGATAGGTCCACGAGCCTGGAGGTTACAGACAAGCTGCACGTCCTCGCCTGTAGAGTTGACGTAGTTACATACGATCAACTTTAGGTTGGTACGGGGATATGAAGCAGAATTCTTATCGGCCGCTGCAACCATCAGGGCGGCTTTGACGTGGGCGTCATCGATACCGACCCGGGTAGCCAGGTCACTTGGCACACCGCTCCAACTGGCAATCCAACGCGTCGGAACTTGACGCGTGCCAAGTTTGACTGGCATCTTGAAGTTAACCATCATCTCAGAGGGATTACAGTCCGGAGCTTTCATTTCCAAGGCTGAAAGTGGTTCTCCGTTGAGAGAAGAGAAACACAGATTTGTCCCATCGTCTTGGACACGGATATCATATACAATCTCTTGAATGTCTGGTGTGCCAAATTCGACATCTGTAGTAGCAAGAAGCGCACCAGATGTCAAAAGATGCACATCGTGAGACAGCTTATCAACGAACGCCCCTCCGACAATATCTGATCGAGCGCCTGGGTTCCTCAAACGATCAAGGGCCAGTGAATTAACGCGCACAAAGGCGAGCGAGCGGATTTCGGCTGCGTCACTTGCTAGCTTATTCGACAGCGCGTGGACCACCGGGTTAAATGCTTCAGACATGCTGACTGAAGCAATATCGCCATGATGACCGAGAGAAATCTCAACGCCAGGTGATGAAAGAGGTTTCTCGAGCAATACGGGCACACCGGCCTGTTCAGCTAAGCTGAGCAGTCTATCTCGACCATTGGGCGAAGTGAAATCCTTGATGAAGGTGGTGGGACTAGAGGCGACTGCCAAGGCTTCCTCAATGTCTGCAAAGCAGAGGATACCGGGATGGCATGTTTGGGCTGTTTCTCGACGATGAGGATCTCGCTCCACAATAGCAACAATTCTGAATGGTAGTTTGTCGACGGACATCCATGTCTTTTGGACACGGCGTGTGCCTTGGATCAGACCGGTAATTCTTGAACCGAGGTAGCCAAATCCATGTATGATGCACTTGTCAAGCACGATTTGTCCAACCGATGAGCTCGTAAGGGCGTCCATCCTTGTATGTCGTGGCGTTTGCTGTGATGTAAAGGTTATGTTATTTGATTCAACGAGCAGAAAAGCATGCGTCAGTTTTGGGTAGTAATTGTGAGGAACTATTGAGGCTGCAGGTCCAAAGTGGCCGGTACGACGTATCGAGGTCGTCTCTCTTTATACATTTTGAGCAATGTTACTTGAAACTGAGCTTTCTGATCAAGAATATGATAATCTCGTCTTCTCGAATACACGGTTGTCATTGTCTGGTACGCTGATCATTCTCAAAATAACCACAGGATACCAAGTATCATCTCACTAAGCTTCCCAAGAAAAGGAAATGTCGCAACAAGTGAACCAAGGCGTATTGGATATGCACGTTCTGCAATAAGCCACAGGGGCCATGGAGAGCGGTTTTGGAGATAAGAAACACGTACATAACTGTAGCAGCAGGAGTGGATTCAACAGCAGAGCATCTTTACCGAATTCGATCACGGTATCGACTGCAGTAAGATAAAATTCTAAGCTTGGAAAGAATAGACGGTTTGTATCATTGTAAGACTGCCAGCGTTGTCATATCATGCACGGTTGACAAGAACGACTCAGCTGCTGAAATCTCATGCTGACAGTGGTGCTCGATGCCCGTAGCAAACTAGATAACCTATAGACTAGTCGAAGGGATTATGTTATCCTTGGATCTGTCCGCTAAGGAAATATTTATAAGCCATGTTATTTTTTCCTCTTTTATTTAAGGGACAATGAGCAAATGGATCGATGTGAAATTACATTATAAAATCGAAATTCAAGCCATAAAGTGAAGTACCTACCATAGTGAATATTATTCCAACATAGAGCATAAGATTAGCTTCTTCCTTAGCGTCTCTATCATAAGTTTTGACAGCCATTTTAGCCCATAGATGGTGCCCATAATCTCTGCATGTTCGGGACGAAATGCGAACTGCGCTGCCAGAACCACCCTCGGCCATCTTTTGTAAAGGATAGCTTCAAGATTTACAAAAGGTCCTCAATTGATCTACATTCATTATCAAAGTTAGGAAAGAAAATGCGCGGAAACTCTACATCCATATAGCCTATATGCATAACTTAACTTTGTAAGCCTGTTGTGTAACTACCCCAAGATTTACAGTTACAATAAACCACGTTACCACAGCATGACAGTAAATACATCAGATCGGCGGCGTTATATACTAGAAATCGTAATACTTAGCGCTGATTTTGGGCTTTTATTACTGTAGACGGCAAAGTTAAGCCAACACGTCGGCAGCGAGGAACTCTCCAGTTGTTTTCTTTTCCAGTTGTCGAGAATAGAGAAGACTGATACGTTGTCCCATGAAATCAGTCGAACTTTTGTTTCCATCTCCCAGGTCTATTAGAAGTAGTGAGCTTTCAATTTCGCAGATTCGAGTAGATAATTAGGACCTTCAGAGAGTGGCAAGAAATATTTATTAATACAACAGAGAATTGGAACTAAGTACACAGCATATCCATAGAAGACAGACGGAGCAGAGGTGGTGGGCAGTTGTTGGTTCGTGAAACTGTTTGAGCCTTCGAATAGTGACAAAAGGCCATTTACGCTGACGTAGACAGTGGTTGAAGAGAAATCATAGACCGAGATTGGAAAAGGTACAGTGACGGGCCTGTTTTAATCATTGTAAGAAATGGTGCCTAGTGCTTCTGAGGAAAATATTGGAGTGGGATTGGCTATGACTAAAGTTTGGGCACAGCCAGACTCTCGGTTGTAGTAGTCGCTGCCTCTGTAGTGGATGTATCACCAACAGTAGTAGTAGCCTCCTCGGTCGCAGTCGAAGTTTCGAGGGGGACAGTGGATGTTTCGGCTTCAGAAGTAGTAGTGTCAACTAAGACTATGGCGGTAGTGCTGGTTTCAAACGTAGTAGCAGTCTCAGTCTCTGTCTCGCTGGTTTCCGTGGCAGTGCTGGACTCAATAGTTGTCACGGTAGTAGTATCTAAAGTGAAAGTCTCAGACTCGGTAGAGGATGATAGAGGGACGATCGTGGTCGTAGACTCATATAGGGTAGTTAAGGCCATGGAACCTAGGATCAATAAGTAAGAGTCCTGGTATTGAACACATTCTTATTCACAAAGGACGTACTAGCAGCAGAGGAAGATTTCGGTTTGCAGGGACTTGCGACTACCGACTCCGCTATGAAAAGGCTCA
The DNA here is from genome assembly GCA_002982035.1 of Fusarium algeriense. Taxonomy (NCBI): domain Eukaryota; kingdom Fungi; phylum Ascomycota; class Sordariomycetes; order Hypocreales; family Nectriaceae; genus Fusarium; species Fusarium algeriense. Next base: position 10,865 of record PVPY01000800.1, read on the forward strand.
AGGCCAAGGACAAAAGTTTCTTTGAATGCATGGTTTGAACAAATGACAGTGTATGTAAAGAGTGACGAGAATTTTTAACGAGCGACAATCTCTAAAACAAGAGACGAGATGAAACGGAGAGCGCTTGATCTGGGGAAAGAGGGTAACTGTATACTATTATAAATACCCGCTGGGCTACTGCTTTCACATGAGTTTAATCTTGGAACAATTAATGGTCTCTTGCTACTGTGGCTAGCTTCTTGCTGAGAAACCTTTAACTCCAATATGCATCGAGATAAGCTTAACCAAAGTCGAGCTAAAAAGGAAAAGCTGCTACGCCTGCACCCGCCACTGGAACTATTTGCGCTAATACAGATATTTTTGTATTTTGCAAACGATCAGCCAATAGTAAAATTAAACACTGTTTTGCTCATGGGTCTAAAGTAAGGGGAGCGTAAGGCGTGCAGTTACAGCAAACCCCAACATTGACGGTAGAGCGATAGAGCCAGAGGTGTTCTAACTGGACATTGTATAACCCAGTGTTCATTTGCGGTGACTAAGTTTAGGGGTGAAGATAAGCTTTGTTGATTCAGATTAACGAGTACTGCCAAGGGACTCGATTGCCAGCCCCGACGACCCCTATTCCTTTGTTATTTATTTTTCTTTCCTCCCCTTCAATTGCGTATCTAACGGGCGCGACTTTGGGATCAGATGATTGGTTTGTTTTAAGGCTGTTGCTTAAACCGGAGCAAGTGGCTTGCATATCATTGTATGGCTCTATCTAGTCTATTGTTTTTCTACATCTTGAGCAGAATGACCAGTTACCATGTAACTTCACACTTATACTTTGAGACTTCAGTTCTTCCAAGTTAAAGAGATGTGTATTATCATGCTAAGATACAAGCACTTGATCCCTTCCCCATTCACCTTACCTTTCATTTCTCCCAGTCTTCCATTTATCCAATGATAATGTCAAGCTCGAGGTTGTTTCCCTCCTTAACCCTGTACTTTGTAGAAATGTTTCGACGATCAATGTTCAAAATAGTCTGCTCAGTCCTCTGACTCTCACGGCTTCGAGTTCTGTCAGAAGCCTCACCATAGTACTCAGGCAAGGCCTTGACACCAGTGACATTGTCAGCAAGACCGGTAATGGTGTCAACCCAAGGCTTGTAGTTGTGGACGCCGAGAGCAACGAAGAAACCTTCCTTGCCCTGCTCGGTCTTGAAGCGGAGAAGGCCAGAGGTACCGCTGCCGCCCATGTAGAGGGACAGAACGCCGTTCTCCTCCTTCCACTCGGAGCCGTTAGCGTAGTGCCAGCAAGCCTTTTCGACGATGTGGAAGTAGGCGTTTTGGCTGGTCTGGTAGACGCGGACTTTGATGGTGTAGGACATTCTGGGTATGTTAGTTGGGCTTTGGGATGGAGAGAAGGGGACTGACTTGGCTGATTGGGTCTTGAGTGAAGACAAGAGTGAAGCTTTGGTGTTGGTGTGTTGAGTTGTCAAGTTGCTGAGTTTTTGGTGATGAGAAATTGTTCTGAGAGCAGCATTCAGGCTTTATATATTCCTCCTTGACCTCTTCTCACCATTACTTCCTTTTCGATGAAGAGGCCATCTCCCCGCTCGCACCCTGATGGCATGATTTCAAACTTTCACATCCCAACTTGGGATCTTGGCGTTTTGCGGTGAAGCCAAACGCATGAGTATCTCACGGACGTGCCGTGTCTCAGTCTCAGACTTTGCATATCGGTCAACAGCAGCATGCATGGACGATTGGCTCTCAGAGAAGCACGGAATGATGCGATCCTGAGCCACAATGCGACATAAACACCGAATTGTGTTTGAGTTGCAGCTGAAAGAGCAAGGAACTACGAAAGACCTGTACTTGAGGTTGGCGAATCGGTTACGCCAATTTCAGTGCATCTCAAGTGTATGTCAAACGATTCTTGGGATCATTTCCTTGAGAGTCGTGAGTCTGAGCATACGTGATCCCAGTTTGGTAAGACCGCCAGATACAAAGTTACACGGCACAGACTTGGCCAATTAACCTGCACAGGTTGCATCCAAGATCCAAGACATGATCGGCCGATCAAAACAGCTCAGTTGCAGTCTGTGTGAGACATCTACGTAGCACAAACTTGCTCAAGTTGTATCTGCCATACGCGTCACAAAAGCAAAACAACGCGGGGTAAGGCTTGCTGATAATTCAATAGTTTTGACATTTGAGGCCTGAAACACAGAACTCGGGTTTCACGATGATCTGAAAGCAGAAGTTTGCAGATGGTCTCTTTCACCGATTGCAAGCCCCTCCCAAGAAGCTTTACACCAACCATAAAGTCGTTCGATATTGATGCATACGACGATCGAAATTGATCTTGTGCATTGGATGCTGTAACAGATTCATTCCCATGCATGGTACTTTGGCCCAAGTGGTGAAACATGCATCAGCAACAACACGGCACATACACCAGCCAGCCACTAAAAGTTGATCATAAGCAGAAACAATATATTGATTCACAATGAAGCTTTTCAGCTGCGAAAAACCTGAATGATCGACGCTTTATTTTCCTAAATGTACGAGACAGCTTTCTTCCCCCTCAATTACCCCTCCACTATTGCTGACCCGATCTGAGACCTGTATGCACGTCGTCCAAAGGAGAATCGTATTGGAATGCGGCCCGTTCCTACCCGGAGCTTGAATTCTATGGCTTTCTCTTATGACGCGGGGGCATATGTATGTTTCTGGTTATTGGTCTTGGTTGAAAGCTCGATATGGGTCGGTCAATGCGATTTGAGTCAACTGATGTCATGACTGCATAGAATATCTCGGACTTTATCGAAGAGCGAACCCGAGGGTAAGAGGCAACTTGAATGTCGGACTTGCGTCTCCCGATGTCGGATGGGTAGTACCCCTGAGTGATGCCAAGAATATTGTGCTGCTCCACGTCTTTTTCGTTCATGTTTCTTTTATGCAATAAATGTGATCACAGTGCAAAGCATCGAGGCCAAAGCTTTGGTATGTAATCGGCGTCTGTTGGACGGTTACTAATGGCTGAGATCTTTTGCTGGGGGTTTACAATCTACCCAGGCTGGCCACTGTCAAGCATCAGCCAAACCATAGTCAAACCATCGAAAGTTTGAAGATAAATGTCAAAGGCGCACTAAATATTAAAAGGAATAACTAATACAAAATATACTCCTCAATAATCTTCAAGAATATCATCTCCAAAGTCCCCATACTAACAGTATAATGCGCAATACCCATACTCTTCTTGTTTTGCTCCAAAGTTTCAATGACTTGAACAACCTGTCCCATTTTATTCTGAGATGCAGTAAAAGCTTCATCAGCACTGTTATTCGCTGGAATGCTGAAGCGAAACTGTCCTCCCAGACTCAACCCTCTGAAGTTGGCGCCCGGGAACGTCTGGCGAATCCAAGCTTCGACCTTTTCCATTCCAAGCCGATCAGACGATGGCGCTGATTCTAAGACAATGTGTACCTCGTAGGAATTACTGTGTCTGTTGCGGAGCTCTTGTATCGTGCCAGCGGCGAGAATGCGCTTGGAGAGGATGGCGACACGAGTTGCTAACATATCTGCTTCTTCCATCGAATGCGTCTAATCTTATTAGTATGACGTCATTGTAGATATGAGATTGATCCCTTACAGTCAAGAGAACTGAGCGGCTAGGCGAAATGGATGAAAGCATAGCCCACATGTCGCGCTTGGTTATCAGGTCCATGGCTGAACTTGGTTCATCGAGGATGAGAATCGGTGGGTTACCTGCACCAATTAGTCATGTTCAGTGGTGGTATTGAGGCAGCATACCTAGCAGCGCAATAGCCAAACTTATTTTTCGCTTGTTACCTCCAGATAATCGAGACGTCAGCTTATCCGCGTGAGGCCTAAGTCCGACCTTTGACATGACCATGTTGACGTCTCTTTGCACAGTTGAGATGCCCTTCCCACGAGCATAGAAACCGAGCTGTTGTCGCACAATAATCTGATCCAAGGCATCGAATTGCGGACAATCTACAATCGTGTCAGTAGGTGAAAGGAGCAAGAAGAAACCATTGCTCACAGCCGATGCTTTGACGTCCTGCTCGAGTGCCCTTCTGCATATCGACGCCCTTGATGTACATATTGCCATAGTCGGGGTGAATCTCTCCTCTAATAATGTTGATAGTAGTAGTCTTACCAGCTCCATTTGGTCCAAGAAGTGCTAGTCCAGTATCAGTAGATGTTCAAGAAGAGAAAGAGGACAGGACATACCGAGTAGCTCCCCCTTCACCATGGTGAGCGATACACCATCAACAGCAACATTACCTTCAAACGACTTGTGAATCTGATCAACATCTACCAAGTTCCCACTCATACCTCGAGGCTTCGCCATTGGCGCCATCTCAATATGAGCATCCTTCGTGTTCATCTTCCTCCTTTGATACAGCGGCACAACATGCCCTGCCCACAAGCTTTGAAGTGTCCATGTTCTTCCATCGAGCAATAGAAGAATGGCAAACAAGTAGGCTAGCTGAATACAGAGAAGTAGAATCGGACCACTGTATGTGTGGATGTTGCCCGGGTAGCTTATCACTGCTTCGCCGCGACATCCTGCGGCCCAGCCGTTGAGACCGACGACCATTGCTCGGAAGAGATTGGCTACTGGGAAGACGAAGCCTAGAATGAATACTGCTGTGTCCATCGTTCGCCGGGACTTTGGTTGACAGAGGCAATCTTTCAAGTCAGCTTGCGTCAGAGACGGATGGGTGAAGGGGCATACTATGAGACCCATTACAGAGATGCTAAACATCAAAAGCGAAACGCAAAAGGATATTCCAAAAGCCGAGAGTTCAGACCGAGCGAAGAGAGAAACGACGTAACTCCAAAGCATCATCGCAAACCCGTACAAAAGCATGACAGGAAAAAGATGCCAAACGCCGTACTACTTCAAAATGATCAGAGAGATAAACAAGGTTGATAGGCAGGATATTATTAGGACGAAGACAATGTCGATGAGAATATGTGATGTCCATAGTGCAAGAGGTTGAATCGAGTTGGAGTATTGGAGTGTTCGGATCTTACGAAGGCGTTTATATGCGGGATAAAGGGCGAAGAAGGCCGGGTAAAGGACGTGGAGGACTGTGAGTAACTACGACCAAGTTAGTACTTCCCATGGCATCGTATCGAATGGGACTCACTATTGCGAGAAACATTCCGGGACCTGGATCAGACTGTATGTCTCGGTTAGCCGGGTGAAGTCAGAGATGTGCATCGTACCTCACGGGTATAGAAGAACTGAAGTACGCAAACGAGAGTGAAATAGGCGTTTCACTGTTCAATTGACTCCACATATTCAGTATTAATATCGAGCCATCTGATCCATGCTCAGCATTGTAGGCAATTGTCGCCTTGTCCTTCCCATCCATGTACAATGCCCCAGGCACAAGTTGTCTCGGCTTATCATGAACTTGTTTCAAGAGAGAATCATGATCATCCAGAAACCTGAACTGGTCTTGATAGGCCTTCATATCGTACTCCTTTCTGACAGGAAACTTCGATAGCGCGCGAAAGAGAGTCTTGTTGAGAGACTGCGGACCGACTAGCATGGAGATGTTGTCGGAGCCTGCTAAGTCGTAGTAGGGCGAAGAGCGATGGGCCATGGTTCGTCGAGTATTGATGAGTCTGTTGATACGCAGGGTATTGGTTGGAAAGGCGCGGGATCGTTGGCCATGGCGCTGAAGATTGGTGTGAAGATTAGTGGTATCGCCAGAGCTAGGATATACCACCAGAAACCTCGCTTGAGAAGAAGAAGCCGTTTTAGTAACAGAGCTGAGAGTTGTTGAAGGAATGAAGCCTGTGTTCCAGAGCTAAGCTGACTATCGGGATTTTGATCCTCTCCGAAAAATGGGCTCTGTTCTGAAGTTCCAAGATCATCATCATCACCCTCATCAGCAACCTTGAGGAAGACATCCTCCATGGTAGGTCCACTCAACGAAGTATCCGAATACCCTGCGGTTTGTAGAGACGTTAAAAGCTGCGCAGCAGTTGTTGAGTCTGGCGTATTGAAAACAGTCTGTCCTTGATGTATAGTTGTAGCATATGGTGTATCCGGTGGATTCTGAACATTGGGTAAGTGGACGCGATATCCCCCTCCATGGAGATTCTTCAGCGCTGCTGTCGAGCCTTGACATTTGACGTGGCCGTGCGATACGATAACGACTTGATCGGCAAGGACTTCGCATTCGTCGAGGAAATGAGTAGTGAGAATAAGGGATCGCTTCTGGCGTTCTGCGAGGATGATGTTCCACATTGCTCTTCGAGAGACGGGATCCTGTTCATGTTAGCGCTTGTAGTTCTAGTTGTTAGTGTAACTTACCATGCCAGTGGTGACTTCATCCATCAGACAGATCGAACTACCACCTGCTAACATACACAGCATCTGAACCTTTCTCATATGTCCTCCACTGAGTGTACCAACAGGACTGTGCTTCTTCAGAGACAAATCGCAGGACTCAACGAGGGCATCTAGGGACTGAGGGTCTGTAGATCCGCCTTTCATCATGGCCCATAGTCTTCCGTGCTCGAGGACTGAAAGCTCAGGCCAGTGGATGTTTCGTTGGGGACAGATTCCTTCATCATTAGCCAGGCCAATCAACATCAGGAGATAACTTACCAAGGTTGGAACGAGGAGCGTTAACGTTTATCGATCCACTTGTAAGATTCTGCGTGCCAGCAATTAAGCCTAACGTTGTTGTCTGCCAGACCCGTTGATACCGAGAAGACACAAGACTTGCTTCTTTTGCATGGCGAAGCTTAGTGAGTTGACAGCAATGGTTGGACGAGCTCTCCGACAGCATCGTCTCCAAAGCGAAGGTTTGTAAGTTTTCGTAAGGTCAACAATCTCGAGGGCTGTTGAAGGATCGGTCGTCACGTTTGAGTTGGCGAATTTCCTCCCCTTGTTGCTGACTCCATGAGAGCACTTCTCGATCAAAATAGCCAAGAGAGGGTACATGACTATCGTCAGCAGCAACAAGCCCCATAGCACCAACACCGTAACTCCGTATATGCGAGGCTTGTGAGGAGCTGGTTTGTAGATATTTGTGGTAAGACCTTGCGATTCGCTTCGGCAGAGTTGATTCAGGAAGAAGATGTAGTTCGAGCTCGGAAAGATAGCGGATAGGATCAGGACGATAAGTGCGGGGACGTTTTCGGGTTTAGAATCGAGGATCTCGCAGAGAGTGGCGAGGAGCATCAAGACAATGACCATAGATATGGCGGTGTATCGGATGTTGACAGTGGCGGCAAAGACACTCATGCTCGTGAGAGACAGGCCGGAGAGTATCTGCCAGAGAATGGCGATGCCAGCATGCGATGTCGGCACAAGAAAGGTTGCGTACACTGGCAAGTTAGCAGATAAGACAAAGAGAGTTTTGTATATACTAACAAGCTCCAAATATAATCCAACTCGGCAAGTAGATGATGTCAAAAGCAATAAGATAGCTCAAGATCCTCGCAGAAGCAGCACCACCAGTCATGACATCAATCAACTGCGCCATCCCAGCCTCTCTTTCAGTGGATATCATCCCAATCATGTGGAACACAGACGATATCATACTGAGAAAGCACACGATTCCAAAACCACCGAGAATAGTCGCCGCAAACTGACGACGCTTCAACTCAGCAGCTTCGTCTTGTGTTATCCTTGTAAACATGTAATTATTCGGTATCGTAGTCGAGTTCGTGATGGCATTTTCGACAGCAAGTTGTAACGATGCGTAGTGGTTCTTCGAAGGTGTGTTGACGTCGAAAGTTGATGATGCTCGTGCGGAACTCATACGGATGGTGTAACCCCATGTTTTGTTCCCCGCTCGACTTAGAGGCGAATCGTTAAAGATGACAGCAGCGTAGCAATTCGTAACACCACTAAGACTCGTCGGACATCGTTTTCGTAAATCAGCTTCACTATCAGCAACTTCAACAACAACACCCCCCTTCAACCCATTCTTAACCTTGTTAACAACATCACCAACATCAGACCCCGCGTTAGAACCCTGCGCGAAAACAAGTTTCGTGCCAGCAGGAAGAGAGTCAGCTAGGCTTGGTATTGACGTAGGCTCTCCAACGCCATATCTGCTTCCATCGCCTGTGAAGGTCTGGATTTGAAGGACTAGAACGAGAATTAGGACGGGGATGAGGAGAGCTCGGAGGAGTGTTGAGAGCCAGTGCTTGACGAGGGTGATTAGGAAGATTTTCCTTATCAGGGCGTAGAGTTGCCGGAACCATATTCTTGTGTTTGAGAACATAATTCGAGATGTGTGAGGGTGGAGTTATTCATGATATGATTAGGCTAGGTACTATATACAAGTTTATGATGGTCTAGAACAGGCTGTTTCTAGGCTCTGTGTTTCTGGCGAATGAGTGTTCTTTGGAGCTTACAGAATGGAGTACAAGGGGTGAAAGAAAAGACGACAGCCGAATTGGTATGCATTCAACCAATCTTTGTTCAAAGCAGTCCTGTGGAATTTTTTACCCTGCGTCCAGATGCATTATCACTATAAGTGCCTTCTTAAACAAGTTAGAGACTTACGTGCGCGCAGTTTCAGAGAAGAATGTTTTCATAATGTCATCACCGTCTATAATAAGAAGGTTAAAGGAAATTAACTAGTGGGGACAAGGCTGATTCTGAGTTTCTCAGTAGGCATATTTTCAAGCTCAACTAAGAGAACGAAGTTCCTGCAGCCCTAAATGAATCGTCTAAGCCCTTGTGATGGTGACGAAGCCTTTTCCCCTGCCTGCATCGGCTGTGAAGCGATGAAAAATAATTCTCGTATTGGATGTGAAACGGGGTACGTGCACTTTTGCTCAGCCACCATCTTGACGTTGCGGTCCACTATCGCAGGCTAAAACAGCAAAGACTAAAACAAACTATTGAGTATTTGTTTTAGTTTATCAGATCATTCGGCGTGAGACATTGGTTGAAGCCTTGGTAGAAACTCGGGGGTTTTCTTTATAGGTTTAGCTTGCGGTCGGTAGGTGACGTTGCATTCAGGTACACTAAGCGGAATTGGTGACGTTGAAGGAATCAACATGGTTTCCACGTTGCATTCAGGGTTTTAGAATATAATTGGTTGCCCTTTTTAAAGAAGGAATGTCGGTATTGCTGTGTTAGGAGGATAATCGGCAGTGAAATGCTTGGCTACGACATGGAAGATGCCTAGAGCGGCCTGTAGTGGGAATGGCGTGAAAGATGGGGAGAGGATGTTGAAGGAATAAGGAATATAGGAGACAGAAAATCACAATTCATTATTATTTGTATCCATGGAGTGCATAGTCTATGACTGGCGAGGCATGTATCAATTGTTGTCTCCGTGATGACTAACACTAGCTTCAAGTCATTGGCTGTTCAGTTCATCCATCAGAGAGCTCTACTTTGACATAACATATGCCATGATGCTCCCATATAGCCGTCAGACTATAGTCTTTGCTTTCAAACGTATATTTTACAGGTAAGCCCTAACCGGTTCTGCTCTTCTTCATGCAGTTGCATCTCACAACAATCTCACCAATAACCTCGTCTTACAAATCCGTGATTAGAAATCACAATGACACCATCGCCATCAAAGCATATAAAGAGCCAATTCACTCCAATATGTTCACCTTAAAACACTATTATCTCCTTGAGACATTATAACCTTTAAATACTGATCCCATATTGTAACTCGATCAGCCCATCATGGCCCCTATTCGCACGGCTATCGTCGGCCTCTCATCCTCCGCCAAAACATCATGGGCTTCAAACACCCATCTCAAGTACCTAATTTCTCCCCACGGCCGTTCAAAATATCAAATTATCGCTCTCCAAAACAGTTCCATCGAGGCTGCTAAGAAAGCTATATCTTACTACAATCTACCCCCTGAGACTAAAGCCTACGGCACACCAGAAGATCTTGCCGCCGATAAAGACGTCGAGCTAGTCGTCGTAGCTACACGCGTTGATGTCCATCACTCAAGTGCCCTTCCAAGTTTAAAAGCTGGGAAGAATTTGTACGTTGAGTGGCCGCTTGCGCAGGATGTTAAACATGCGAAGGAACTTGTTGATGCGGCGAGGGAGACTGGGGTAAGAACTGTTGTTGGATTACAGGGGCGGTTTGCGCCGCCGATTAAGAAGATGAGAGATATTATTAGGGAGGGTAGGATTGGAAAGGTTGTTAGTGCGGAGTTGTATGCTGCTGGTGGGACGAATGATAGGGAGATTTTGCCGGCGAGTTTGGAGTATTTCACGCAGAGGGCTGTTGGTGGTAACATCTTTACCATTGGTCTTGGACACAGTAAGTGAATATCCCCAGAAATATGGGGGAATTGCTAACAAATCAGTCTTTGATCAGTTTCAGTACATCATCGGAGACATCACCAACTTCAAAAGCACGCTTCACAACCAACGTCCCAACATTCGACTCCGCGATCCTACTACGAACGAAATAATCCGCACTACAACCTCCGACGTCCCAGACCTCATCTTCGCAACAGGTCGACTTGCCGAATCTCCCACCGCTCAAAAAGATGCAAGCGTTCTCGTCCGCTTCCGCCGCGGTCAACCCTTCCCTAGCTCTCCGCACTTGACTATCACCATCAATGGTGAGAAGGGCGAGATCAGAGTACAAGTGCTCACGAGCACAATTCTACATGGAGCTTCAGGGTATGAGAAGCCTGTGATTATTGAGGTTTATGACTTTGAGAAAGATGTTGTTGAGCAAGTTGAGTGGAAGTGGGAGGAGTGGCAGGAGGATATTCCTGTTCTTGCGAGAGGTGTTGGCGCGGTTTATGAAGCCTTTGCTGATGGGGATGGGGAGGGTTTGGTTACTTTTGAGGAGTCGTTGAAGAGACATGAGCAACTTGAGCGGTTGCTTCAACAGTGGGATGAAGATAGGGCTGAGTGATAAGAGATTGGTACATATTTTTTTTTCACGTCAACTTTAGACCAAGACGCATAATTGTAAATATAATCGCTCGCCAGTATCATTCAACATAGCTCATGAATATATACAAAATACCAAAACAAGTCGTCTCCGTCATTACAATATCAAGTCCTCGGCTTTGACCTCCTTCTCGGTCTACTGATCAAAATCTCCGGCATAAAGCAAGTCTCCTCTCTTTCCGTTCATAGTATCCCACAAATCTCTCTCCTGAAGTTCAACCTCTCGCTTCGGCAGTCCCGCCAACTCAACAGCTTGTTGCTCACGTTCAAGTTGCACTATCCACATGTTAGCATGCATCTCTCTACAAATCTCAGTGTCGCTCTAAACTTACCATGCAGGAATACAGCAGCTCGCTTGCCTGTGAACATAGCATGCGGCACATTGGTGACATTATCCGTGTTGGCATCGCCAATAGCGTAGATACCAGGAACATTGGTGGCCAAACCAAGAGAGTTATTAGCCGGCAGTCTTCCATTAACAAGCTTAACGCCAGCTTTCTCTCCGACATTGGAGCGTTGCTCGTCAGGAAAGCTCGTCAAAAAGGCAGCCCGTTGAACAGGTGCTCCCTCAGTGAACTCAACACTGAACAGATCATGCTCAGGCTCAGAAGGCAACCAGGGCTCTTTGTTCCCAGTACCTCCATCCTGAAGACGTTTGACAGCTGTGATAGTCCTGTTATCAATCGTAACATTATGAAGCTTAAGATACTCCTTCCACTTCGGAAGATCCTTATCCGCAGCCTTTCTCGTCTCCTCATTATCAGTCCCGTTAACGAACGCGATAATATCCGTGTTAAGCGTGAGCATCTCACGAACGTTACCGGCGACTTTGTTAAGAGGGCATAAAAGACCGAGGGGTTGACCGGCGTGCTCGTGGCCGTCGCACCAGGGGCACCAGTATATACCCTTGCCCCAGTTTTCAGCGATACCGGGGGTGGAGGGTAGAATGTCCTTGAGACCAGTTGCAAGGACGATTTTGCGAGCGGTGATATCTTTGCTGGGTTGGCCGGGGTATGTCACTGAGACTGAGAACCAGGTGTTGTTGCCGGGTTTGGGCTTGATGTCTGTTACGGTTGCGTTTTCCATTTTGACCGTGTTGTAATAAGATAACAACCGACGGGCTTCATAGCGGAAGAAAGCAGGTTGGACACCTGAAATGTCAATACTGTGACCATAACATGACTACAGCAGGACAATTTGCTTACCGTCGGAGCCAATAACATCGTGCATATGCCGTGTAGGTCCGTTCCTATACTCGCCAGAGTCAAGAAGGAGGACATTCCTTCTCACTCTTGCAAGACCGCTCAAAGCAGAGAGACCAGCGGGGCCACCGCCGACAACGATAGCATCATAGTCAGTCTTGGGGATCTCAGGCTTATCATCTCGAACAATGACACCTGCATTGCCGAGAGAGAAGAGGGCGGAAAGGGCGAGGGTAGAGAACCGCATTATGAAGGCTAAAGATGCACAGATGCAGAGAAGGATGATTGATACTAGAAGAAGAGGGCAATTGGGGCTATTATATAGGAAGACTAAATGTCTAATTAACCTGATTCATGTGATTCATCTCTCAAAATGTCCCATTTCGCTCACCGCGTAGTTTAGTTAAGATCGTCTCTGCAGTGGACCAGCTGAGACACGGCAGACAGAGAGAACTTTCAGCTTGGACTTGGACCACTCAGAATACGAGGCTCTAACCCCTGTTGAACAATTCATCCACAGCCGAGATCTACATTGAGGCCATAGCTGTCCTACCTTGGAGGTGACAGAAAAGACAGGCAGTCCTATTAGAATCTTTAGTATTATTATAGATTTGAGAAAGGTTTTATAAGAAAAAATAAAATAATAAAGAGAATATTGTAAAATTTAAGAAAACTTTATACCTTGTATTATTTCTATTAATTAAATTTTAAATATTTTATAATTAATTTCTTAAATTAATAATAACCTCTCAAAATCCCCAAGTCAGTCCGGTCCTTTATTCTGTCACATCAGGACCTATCCCGGAGCATATGATGGTGGGACGGGATCTCCGCACGCGCTAATGAAAGCACTGAGAGTCAATCCAGCAACTTTTGAGCATTTCGGGTGAAGAGCTGTTGATGAGGCTTGAAGCTGCATCAATAGCGCTGACTAGATTGAGAATAGCTCACAGATCTGCTCTGCACACTAACCAGCCGTGAACATGCAGTGTGATGCGAAAAAATCAGATGTGATTCAATTGTTGCCGTTGACGTTGTCAAGTTTTCTCTCTATCTCTAACAAAAACGTAATACGATGGGTCAAAGGCGTGAGCGTTACCCTGCAACGGCAACGAACCCGTTGTCATTTTCCCCGTTCAACGGATCCACGGTAAAGTTAAACTCTAAGCAATATTCACTTTTCATTAATGCAAAAATGAGAACGTGAATGCTATAGGGTAACGGCCCGTTAGCATCCCGTGGGGCGCAGTGGCTGAACGTCTTGTCGAGCATTTTCGTCTGTCATCGTCATCCAAAAGTTGCATCAGTTCAGTAGACGCATATTTGGAATCAGGTTTTAATTCCCCGAGCAGATTCCTGCCCGTTGACGATTCTTCCGACTGAATCTCATGCATTCCTTGGCAAAATGACTGTCTCAAGCCTCTCAACCAAAATCTCCACGAATGCCAAGCAGGTCTTGTTTCCTCACCATCAACTCTCTTCAGCCCACCACATGCACCACAATCTCAGGCAAAAAGCCATCACAAGATCAACAACATCCCCTCACCTCCAACACCTAAAAAAACCCCGCAAAATCATCGCTCCTGATGATCATCAACACAATGACGATTAATCTCGCTTCATTCCAAGAAGAAATTAAAATAAATATGCTTATATGATTGGTATATCTCAATGCTACTAAAAGCCCATGCTAAACACCCGACATAATGCTTCGTGAGTAATCTTGCTCTATGGCTGACCCTCCGTTCTACTGTCTATGTCTCCTAATCCCACAGTATCCAACCCGCCCTTGCTGCTGGTCCAGGATTTGGCTCGTCTACACTAACTGCCTTGTTGGGCGTATTTGAAAGGGTATGTACTTCAATTGGTTCTGTGTCGCTTGCGTCTGTATCGTCTCGATTGTCGCTCGAGTGAAAGACTTCACTTGGCTCCGCTTCAGTTGCAGAAGTGATGTTGTCTGTTGGCTCGGGATCGCTGACATCCGTGTCTTCTCGATCGTCGCTTGAGTGAGATGTTTGACTTGGTTCAGCCTCAGTTGTGAAGGTACTGTTATCAGTTGGCGAGACATCCGCAGGCTCTGGTGCCGCTGGTTTGGATGTGTAGGAGACAGCCTGCGACTCGCTACCCTTTGGACTCTTTAATGGTGGAGTAATTGGTTTAGAAAAGTTGAATGTCGGGTTCACATCTTCAGCATCATTGACAGCCGAGAGCGTAGCCCGAGTGTGAATATGAATCTGCGATCGCGCTGCCCGTTTGAGGCGAGGTTTGCGCTGTGAGACAGGAGACCCAGCGCGTCGCCGAGACTCCATCTCAACACGCTCCTCTTGCTCAGTCTCATCATCTGTAATAGTGTTGGTGTCAAGTAATAGCCACTGTCGGGGACCGACATGTAGGCTGCTTCCAGATTTGCGGCGATGTCGCTTCTGGTTCTTAATCTCTGCTGGTGGTTCAATCACTGCTTGTCCCTGCTTTACTCTAACCGGCAGCTTAAGCGGAATGTTTCCAGCAGTGACGTTCAAATTTCGAAGATCGCGTTGACTTTGTGAAAAGACAACTCGAGCGCGAAGTCTGTGTACAGCTCGATCCAATGCCAACTCAATTGCGCATCGATCGCGCACCCGGCTCAATTTGGGCCATGCCGCCCTCTCGCCCATAAGGCATGCTCGCATCATGAATTCGGGACTGGGGTTCCTCATTAACCGAGGCAAGTCATTTATGCTCATCTCGGGAAGAATATTGATGTCGCCAGAGTATTTCTGGCTGAGAACACTCTGGAACTTGGTAGCAAGGTTGGGCATGATACCAAGTTCAGTCAGAAAATGCAGTCGATGCAAGGCCTCGTCGCGCGCAAGAGACGTCATAGTGTAGACCCAATCGTAGTCTTGGCCATTTATTTGTTGGCCGCGTTCCGGCTTCCGAGATGGTGACAGATGATCATCTTTTGCGAGGAATGGCACAACGTGAGGATTGACCTGGGAAACAATGAAATGGTTTACATTGAACATTTCCGACAGCCGAGTCATCGGTAAATCATTATCCACAGATCCATCAATCCATCTTTGAGGCGAAGGGTTCCATGGTTGATGCTCGCCAGTAATCGGGTCTTTGACAAGCAGCGGCGCAGCATTGAAGACGAGAGGAACAGAACATGAAGCAGCGACCGCGGACCAGATCATGACATTTGGCGCAGTGACATAGTTGAGAAGACGTGGTAGCTCATACATCGAAGCTGTCGAGACGCAAATATTGAGGATACGCCGCGTTCGGTTGTATGCCTCTTGAAACGTCATATCTCCCATTAAACCTCGCATTACCCGAGTAAGATGCTTGATGTCAGACCAACTTCCTTCTGTCAAGAGCCGTCGTAAGTTACTCCAAACACCATCTTGGCCGTTCGGATCCTCGAATACCGCAAGATCTCCATAGGGAAACTCTTCGATCAGTTTCGGGATCTCCTCATCGGTCCTGGTGCACATTGCAGCGCATACGATGCTTCCAGCGCTAGCGCCCGAGATAATTCGGGGCAGCAGTTGCGCCTCGAAAAGAGCTTTGAGGACACCAATATGCGACATGCCAAAGGTGCCGCCGCCAGACAAGAGCAATGCGCTTCGGCCATAGCTCTGTCGGGCGAACAGTATTCCTTCAAGTAGGTCTCTGTTCTCAATACTCTGATCAAACCGACTTTGTGTGATAACAGCATCGATAGTTTTTATTGTTGACTCGACGTATCGTTCGATAAGGTGTTTTGTTCCAGAGTAAGAATGTCGGTAAAGGTCAACGTTATCCATACCGCCAAGATCGCGCGACAAAGCGGTACGAATCAAGTGCATCATGGTATGTACGTCGCATTTCGTCCGGGCTTCGTCGAGATCGTGAAGTCGTTGTTTAATTAATTCGGGGTTATAATCGCCTGACGAGGAGTCGCGCTTCCATTCATCGTTGCCTTCGAGGCTGTCGAGCTCTCTCGCAGCACTCTCCCATTGTGTATAGGACTCGGCCTGTCTTGTCAGTTGAGAAATCGAGCAGAAGCAAGGCACTCACATTCTGCATGGACAAGCATAGCACGCGCTTCCTCTCTTCCAACTGCTTGATCTTCAAGCGCTGGTCTTCTGTCAAGCCATCTTTACACCACTGCCATGTATCATTCGCGGATTTGATGGCTTTTTGTAGGGTGCCGACAACAGGAACTGAGGATACGGGCGGCCGCTTCGCTTTCGTATTGGATTTGACTGGAGATTTTGTAGATTTATTGTATATACTAGGGACCGCCCGGGAAGGAAGAATAAGGTCGGCCATGGTGACAGCCCGCGCCGCGGAAGCGCAGGTTCGGTCGTGAGCGAGGTCGGAGAACGAGTTTACAGCATGGGAATCGGCAGTTCGTAGAGTTTATTCTTCAGGAAATGGTGTCGCAGGGCGTTGGGGCTATATATATTATATTCGAACAGACAGTCGGGACAAGGAAATCGTGGTCACAAGTCGAGGAGCATTTGTAGGTGCGGTACGGTCAACGGAAGTGGTGGGGGTTAATGGAGGGACGCTGAGACACAAAAGAGCAACAATTGCAGGTGAAAAAGATAAGGGAACGAACGAGGAGGATGATCTTGAGGTGGTGATACTGAGCGATGAAATTATTGTATTGCTGGAATGAGAGTTGAGAGAGGAATTTCTTGGTTTAGTCTGGAAAGGACAGAAGAAATGAATGACCCTTTCCATCGCTGCCATTCCCAAAGTGAATCCACTTGCCGCCGAGCTGAGGCCCTGTTCCCCACCAAATTTGACGTGGAGGAGCAGGGACCACTAAATGCCCTGTGATTATTATCCTCAGCAGTTTATTCCCAGCTAAATTTGCTTTTTTGCTCAACATTTTCACAGGCTCTCGATTTCTTCTGAAAAAGACATCTCAGAAAAAAAACCGAACATCTGACTCTTGTCGTCCAGCCGCACACCGCTTGGGTGCGGTGTATTACTGTCTAATCCAATCATGGAGTACAACTTGGGGGCACACGTGGTACAGTGGCTGTCAAACTAAACTAGGATGCGTCATGAATCGGGGTTGGCTCCGTTCACATGTCAAACGGAAGCCTTTGTCGTTATTGGACTCTCCAGGTTTTGGAAGAGCCGATGTTCGGCAGGTGATTACTTTTTGAGTCTGGGGAATTTGCGGGGGAGTACAATAGCGGCTTACGTTAGGCAGTGAATGGGTTCAGTGAGGAAGCCTGGAGAGAAGAGAAGAGAATGCATGTCGGCGATCTGCATCATGGCTTACGATAATTCTCAATGTGACCACGCCTTCTTATGCACTTTTCCACACAATAATCCCGAATTTGCTCCTCTGTCTGTCTGTGGACAGCTGAATATGAGACACGGGCTGACGCGAGGTTCTTGGAGTGGTCACCCGAGGTCGATCTTTTAACGATCGAGATTCAGCTCCCTCAGATCTGCATTCACAGAACTCAACCGAAACCAAAAAACTTGGCAGGGAAGAATAGTTCTTCCGCTTGAGCAAACTCAAACTCTCCGTGTCGGGTATTTGTGGTCCACAAAGTTCTAGCTTGACATGGAACGCAAAGTCTAGACTTGGGTGATCTTTAAACCTCAACCATGTTTGACATGCTTGTGACGTTGGTGTCGAGCTGTTTTCGTGTATTTGTTACACGGAGTGTCTGGTCGCCAGCCACAGCTTCAGTTCATTCCAGCTCCTAGCAGCCTCCATCAAGGTGGCCAACCATTTACAACGACTTCAGTGACAGACAGTAGCATCAATGTACCAAAAATAACATAATTTGTACTGGAATACTCGAAAATGTAGCATTGACGTCCCATCATATGACAAACACGTGAACCCCTCTCACGATGCTGCTACACAAATTACGTATTAGTGACGCCTCTCACACACGATACCCTCGCGTAACCGTACAAACATTCCCCCGCATGGCAAAAATACCTGCTTTTTATGTGCAAACTCCCGTCAGTCTACATGTCATTGATGACGTTTTGTTTTCTTCTACGATATGTCCAATCCAATCATTCAATCCTTGAAGCATGTAGTGAAACGCCTCAGGCAGTTGCGGCGTAAGCTCTCGCCTCTTTTTATAAGCTCTCTGCCCCAGCTCCTAGCTCTACTTTCTTAGCTTCTTCATCAATTTGACTCGCAGATCTTTAATTTGAACAGCTTCGATATTGTCAGAATGGAGGCTTACAAGACTCATGGAGGGGTTGCTCCCATTCCCACCGTCATTCGTACGTACCTCTCTCTCCCTCTCAACTGAACTGCCTGCTAACAGTGCATCTTTAGCTGAACCGACTCACTACCAAACAATCGGCCACAATGGCGTCCGCGCTCTATGGGTTCTCTTCATCGTCATGACAGTCGTATCCGCCCTCTTCGCCCTTCTATCATGGAACGTCGCCGTCCAGCGCCGCATCTTTTACTTCCTTACCACCCTGACCACTCTCATCTCCGCACTGGCATACTTCGCCATGGCTTCTGGCCAGACATCCTACTTTAACTGTACCAGTGTGCGAGACCATCACAAGCATGTTCCTGATACCCACCATGATGTTTGCCGTCAGGTCTTCTGGGCGCGATATGTCGACTGGACGCTTTCGACGCCGCTGCTTGTACTGGAGCTTTGTCTGCTGGCGGGTGTTGATGGTGCGCATACTATCTTTGCCATCATCGCTAATGTCATCTTTGTTTTGGCTGGTGCGTTTTCGGCGGTTGGGCATGCGAATACTGCTCAGAAGTGGGGATGGTATGCCATCAGCGTTATCGCTTTCGTCTTCACAGTCTGGCACGTCGCTGTTCCCGGCTCCCGAACCTCTCGCGCCCGCGGCACCAAGATCGCTCGCCTCTTTGGCTCCGTCTCTGTCGCCGCTCTGATCCTCTGGGTCGTCTACCTTGTGTAAGTTCTCTCACCATTCCTCAATTCACAAAACTAACGACAACAGTATCTGGGGTGCTGCTGGTGGCGCTTGGAAGATCAAGGTCGGCACTGAGGTCGTCATCTACGCTGTCCTCGACGTCCTCACCAAGGCTGTTCTCGGCCTCTGGATCATCACTGCTACGCGACAGAACCGCGATACTACGCCTGACATTGGAGGCTACTGGGCCAACGGTGCTGGTGCTGAGGGTACCATTCGCGTTGGTGATGACGACGAGGGAGCTTAAATGCGCCTCAAAAACCCAATCGAGTCCGCGGAACATTTCCGCATTGGACCACGGATGTTTCGTCATCCACTTTACAAATTTCCGCTCACTATTTGACGAGTGGTTAAGACCGAGCCAGCCGGTATGGAATGATCAAGATTGTATGCTTTGGAATGAACTGGAAAAATGAACATGCACGTATTGATGGGAAATGGGCGTTTTGGGAGTCAATACGAGACAATGTACAGTATGATTGAAGTCAAGTTAGCATCAATGTCATGGGACACGAATACGACCTACCCCTCTTGATTGTGACACCATTATGAGTTCCTGCATGTGTTTTTGATGCATCTGCGTCAATCATGCAACGTTGACGACAGAAATGATATGATGTTCTTATGCCATAAGCGACACCTTGAATGAACGAGTCTGTCTTGTTTATGCCCATCCCCAAGCTCTGCCAATTGTCGCCGAATAAGATCCCGTGTCTCGGCTGCCGTCATCTTACCGCCAACCGACGTACCACGGAGCCCGAGTGAGAAAACGACCCTTCGTTTACATCGTCTGTCTTTCCAGGGCCCCAAAGCAGGACGCTTCAATTCGGTTAGATGACTAGGTAAATCATTCTAAATAAACATCCCCAACAATAAGCTTAACCTCCGACTGACTCATGTTGATACGACGACTCCATCATCTCTCAATGTGTAGATTAAGCAACCGTAATGATGCCTCTTCTCTACTTTGACAGGCTAAGCCTCTGCGTCATGGAGTTAACCAACTCATTTCTATGATGCAATTTTAACGATAAACTTCAACTTTTGACTTGATGTACTGGTTATAGATCTGTCTCGACCCTGGATTCCAAGTGATGACAAGCCTCTCCAGTCCTCTGAAACACCAGACAAAGGCGATAAGAGGCTATAAGCGAACTTCACGACTCACTTGAAGCACTTGTACTAAAACCGATCATCAACTGAAAATGAGTATTGTCATTCATCGTAACCTAAACAGTATCCAATCCAATGTCTTAAAGTCTCATCATCCAAACTAACCCTGCCACTTAACACGCTTATCCCTAAACAAGGTAACCATAGCGATAGGCAACAACTCGGTGTTCACAATATTCAACCTTCCAAACCTTTCAACAATCTCAGTTCCATAAAACGTTGCAACCCACGTCCAATACGCATCCATATTATTCCACCATCCCGTAATGCCTTGCAAATTCGACTCCCCGTGCAACTGCTCCATCGCAGATGAAATCTTTCCGCCACCGGTCTCAACTTTGCTCTCGGTAGGTCGTTTCATGAGTGTGCGGAAGATGCGGTGAAGCCTGTTTGTTGGTTTGAAGTGGCTGAAGAAGAAACATTCTCTGTAGCGGGTGAATTCTTCAAAGGACATGAATGTGTCTTTCTCGTGTTGGGATTCGGGCTCCCAGTCTGGATCGTCGAGGGCGTATCGTTCATGACTGGTCTTACCGCTGAGGAAAGCTTCTTTGTAGCCTTCGTATGCGTGACGTTCATCTTCTTCGAAATCGGCCATGCACTGGGATGGGTTCTCCGAGACTTCGTCGTGGATCTGCATGAGAGAGATGAAGGGGGATTGCAAGTCAAGACCGCCAAGTTCCATGGGGAAGTAGAGGTAGCCATCAGGAATATCTTTGATAGCAAATCTATGACTGATTTCTCGTTTCAAGTACTCAGCCACGTTTGTGACTTGTCCGTCTGAGAGCTTGGTGAAAACTTGCTTCTCAATTTTCTTGTGAGTTGACAGCATGTTGTCAACGTGCTTACGGCCAAAGCAATTGGCTGCCTTACCGAAATTTGACGTGAAGAATGTCGCAGCGTAAGTATTCCATGCTTGGATGAAGCCGAGGATACTCCTACGCTTGTCAAGAAGCTGCTTGTGAAGTTCGTTGATATGAGAGTCAACCATAGTCTGGTCAATTTCGAATCGGCCAGTCTTTGGTGACAAGCGGAGGAAACCCCAACGAATTTCTCCTTCAGGAAGCGATTCATCGATGGGAAGAGTCACGTTGCTGTCCTTCGAGATTCGGACTGTGCCAGTCTTGGTAGGGTTCACACTAACGCCAGTGACGCTGGTAAACTCTTCAACAGTCTTCCAAGCCTTGACTGCAACCTTGTGGTCAGGCGACCAGAACCAAAAGTTGTCGTGCATTCTCCACAGGTTGTTCGAGGTAGATTGGTTAACCGCAAAGTCAAGGCAGAATAGTGTAGTCTCGCCAAATACATCGCTCAACACATGGGCTGCTGGTGTACCACGACGTCTTTTCCGCGCTGACGAGTCATCATCGTCGACAAACTTGAGAGGTGCCTCGAGGAACTTCTTGAAGAAGGCAAGCCAGGTATCAGAGACGCCAAGGAACTTGAGAACCGCAAAGACAGTATCATGCGGCAACTTCGGGTTCCAGTCATCAAAGACAGAGTGGAAAGCTGTCATTTCACCATAGAGATGAGTGTTGATGATAGTCTCTGTAGACAAAAGATGGAGTAAAGTCTGCTTGAGGGCCATTGGACTGCGAGAATTGTTGTTGTTGTCATCGTCGTCATCTTCCTCTTCATCAGAGTAATCAATTTGATCAACCTCTGCCTGATAATCATAGTCAGTCAAAATCTTGCGATGTCTTATCGCACCGCCAGTTCCAAGGCCTCTAGTCGTCGTTGGCGCTGACTTTCGCGCAGCTTTTGAAGCGAGCTGCCGACACGGCGCCTGCACACCTGAGTAGCCAGCGGCTCCGAGCTTTCGCTTATTGCTGTCAGCGGCAAAAAGCTCGTACTCGGCCTCCTCCTCGCCGTCAGCTGTGCCTGTGATTTCGTGCTCATAGTTCATAAGCTGAGCCATGAAGTATCTCTCCTCATTAACCTTGACACGCTCACGCTGCAGGCAAGGTGAGTCAGAGAGTGGTCCTAGATAGTAGCCTAGTCGCCGTTGATCGTTTCGAGGAATATCTTGTCTCTCCGACTTCCAAGCTCCGGAATCGCGGAAGGTTTTGAAGGCCCTCTTGAAAAACACACTCCACTTGACACCAATGTACTGGAGGAAGATTGCTTGGAGCAAGTCTTCATGCATGCGGATGTTGAAGACTCCACTGATCTTCTTCTCCATCAAAACAGGGACAGGAGTTTCGGAGTTCCAAGTCCATGAGTCGAGGGCATTGATGCGCATGTTGAGGACATCTGCAATCTCCTTCAGGATCATATCGTTGCTCTCAAAATCCTTGAGCACTTCTCGTTTCTCATTGGAGAGAAGATCGGATGAGTGAAGACTGGGAATGATCCACTTTAGGGAGCCAACAGTGAATTGATTGGGTGTTGAGATCAATGCTTCGTGGTCGGAGACAGATTGTCGAAGTCTCTTGAGACTATTAGCCATGGTCTTCTTGTCCTTGTTGCTAGAGCTGAAAAGGCTGTTGAGATAACTGTTAATAGCTTTGGTATCTACATTGGCTGCTTCGAAGACGGTGTTTTCCCAGTCGATTCTGGACTGAACCTTGGCTTCGTCGCCGACATCCTCAAATGCTTCGCCCATCTCCACATCCGCCTCTGGGTCTTTCTCCTTATCTCCAGACAGCCATTCGGCCACAAGCTCTCCATAGAGCCAAGCGTACTGATACTGAAGGGCTTGCATGTCCAGCTGGCGAATGAGTGACTCCTCCCAGGCAGCCAACATCTTTGATGACACTGAGGGGTCGGTCTTGGCCTGACCAAGGAAGCGGTCAAGATTCTGGAGATCGATCTCAAGGCGTTTGTGACTGGTGCGGCCTAAGATGACCTTGTTGTCCTTGCTGGTGACCTTGATCGAGAAGCACCTCTTGACTCCATTGCTCAAGATGATGAGACGCTTGACAGCATCGCTCTCTGCTTCGACGGAAGAAAGAATGGCTGACTTGGCTTCTTCAAAGCGAGAACGTCTCTTGGAAAGCTCCTGTAGTTTGGTGTTGGTGATCTCTTGAAGAGTCTCGGAAAAGACACTACCGGAGGAAGCCATGGTGTAAGTGGGTTGACGTTTAGGGGCAGTAGTCTGTTGTATATGTGTTGATCGTCTTGCTTTTTGTTTGGTTCTGGCAATTAATGATGAAGGGCCAGGTTTGAAGGATAACGTGATGATAGAATGGATATAAAAGAAGAGAGGAGTAGGAGTTGGAGGAGGAGGGTGGTGTGTCGTATATATAGGTAGGAGGAGGATGTGGTGTCCTCAGGCCAATAGTTGCAGGGAGGGAGCTGTGCCGTTTAGGCCGTGTAAGCCAATAGGTTCATTCAATGATCGGATCCTAAAAATAACTAGCATAATATGGCAGCGGACTATTAAATGATGAAGAAACTTCAGGCACTTGATAGTCTACTGAAGTGAGGTTGCAGGTGTGTCGCAGTTTGCGAGATTGAGTTGTAAGTTTGTAAGTAAAGACAAAGCTGAAGTAAGGTGAAGTGAAGCGAAGGGGAAGTTAGGGTTTGCACTGTCCCAGTCGACAAAGCGGATTTGCTGGGTCGCGGAATACAGTGGGTCAGGCTTAGGCTGCAACCTCTCGTGTTACATCATTTTCAACTCCATAATTCTCGTGTAAGTGTGTCCCTTGGACTAACAGTTTAACTCATTCAAATGTTAACAACTCAAGATCGGATCTAAAACTTAGGTATTTTCGGTTGTAGTAATAAAACCACATCTATTCTCAACACAGCAACCAACAATGCCTATACGTCTTTCCCTCCATCCTCAATTGGCCCCCATTCAAGGTTCATTCAATCCTCTCCAGTTCCTCCATCAACACTTTAAATTCGCTCCTACAGCTCTCTTCTATTTGTTTATCTAACTCATATCCTCCCATAAACCGAAACTCCTCCTCATTCTCTTCACCTTCCCCTTCAAACCACAGAGAAACTCCGAGATCATGCAAAACCTCTTGATTCGGATTCCACCTAGATGCCATATCCCGCTCAATCTCGCGCACTCTTGATGGCCAGATGTTGCCCCAAAACTCTGAGGCACGCTGGATTCTTATAGCACCTTCATCAAGGGTACCGCTGTTGCAATTGACTCCGGTCGCACAGTGTTCACCATCATCATAGATGAAAGCTAAAAATTCCATAACTAGGTCATCGAGATATGTTGCTTTTTCGATGTTGTCTTTTGGCATACCAAGTTCGTCTTCTAAATACCTATCGTCCGGGTCCCGGGGCCCTTTGATACATGTGTGTACCATGCCAAGTACTTCGAAGGCTACTTGTCTAAACACAGTGATTTGTTGGTTCAAAGTTAGTAGGTGCCCATAAACGCTGGTATTGTATCGAAGGTGGTCGTGATTAATTGAGTCTCTCTGACTGCAGACTACTAAGCACTTGATTCCGTGTGCAAAGGCTGTGTACCCTTCAGGTGAGCATAGGCAGGTACAGCTGTCTGCCTCTTTCATGCCCAAAGAGTGTATCATCTGAAGGTCAACCAGCAGAGGGTCATAAATGATGAATTTCCTTGCCAGAATCAAATCTGGTGTTTCTGGTATATGGTGCTCACAGATGAGGCTCCAGAGATTAGGACAGTGCTTAGATAGCCACATCGCATAGTCTGGGGTGATACTCTCCAAAAGCACCCGAACCTCAGTGCGAAAGTCAAGCTGACTATCTAGCGACCAATCTGATCGGTCATGGTCAATATCGCGAAACCCTAGGTCCCAAAAGATAGATGCATCTTCTGGACCCTCGATATCCAAATAAATAGGTCTGGAAAAACGTTTTCCAGTTGGAATTTCTTTTGCATCCTCAAATATGTGGGTTGACAGGCGGCCAAATCCAATATGGCCTCTTTCGGAAAGTACTCGATCCAACTCGATGGCATGAAAATCAAGCTCGGCTCCTGACGAACAGAATTGGCTGTATTCAAGTCTTGGCAGCCTCTTTTGGGCCACCTGTTGAAGCTCTCGCCGATGCAGTCTTAACTCGGTTGCGAGTAAAAGCTTGCAGTGTCTTGAAGCGCGTGTGAACAAGTTGGGCCAAGGGTATCTAAACTGCCCAACTTCTGAGAAATCGCGATATGGTATGATTGGATAATTTGCTGCCAAGAGAATCTCGACCGCCTTGGTGCAGGAGCAAGGAGACTCATCTGCATCTTCCAGTCTGTCGCAAAGTTCTTTGCTTATTTGTATCGCCCTGCCGAGAGGAGAAATCTCACTCTTTCCCAGTCGACTTGGTCGGACAAGTTGTTCCGGACGTGCGTGTTTGACCAATATTTGCAAGATTTCTGGTTTCTCTACAGCCACAAAGCAAGGTGTTTCGCCATAGAAACTTACTTCCCCTATACACTCAGGACAACGCTTGGTTAGCTCTTCTACCTTCTCGACATCGTTGCAAAAAATTGCTGCAGTCAATAACCCAAATAATGCTGCGGCATTCGAGCGTTAGCATGGATTAAGGTGAATAGGACTGTTGCACCGTACCTTCGGAAGTTCTTCGGCTAACTAGATCGTCCTTGGCAAATTCTGTTTTGCGAGAGTTGCCGAAATAAGGACTTGGTAGCTTATTGGGAAGCAAGTCTATGTCGTCGATACATAGTTGATGAAGTATGGAAGTCGGAAGCGTTGACCTCGTGGCAGCTTCATGAAAGGCCAGGCTAGATTATATTAGCATCGTTTCCACGCTGAGAGTCAAAACTACCCACAGGCCTCTAGAGTTGGCAGCTGACAAACGAGCTCCTGCGGCGATAAGAAAATCGAATACAGACTGGAGACCTGGGTGACATTGTTGTTGCTCGGTCGAATGATGGAAGGACCCGGAGTTTCCCTACAAATGTGAACGACTGGATTTCATCTCGCCAGAGTGCGAACTCACCGCCCAAACTAAACAGTGAAGCAATGAATCACCATCAGAACTACGGTCCGTAGGCCTGGCTTTCCCAGAACGAAATATGGTTTGCAGTTTCCATATAACCAATTGGAAGAAATGTTCTGGACAATTATCCATAGCCCAATTGACTCCCATGCTGTTTGCCACCAGTAAGTCAATGACCCGAAATGGAGGAGACATCCTTGCGTCGACCTCGGCAAAGTAAGTGAAGGACGGGCTAATACTGAAACCACCCGCTCCTGTAGTCGTATGCAAAGTTAACTCCACGGCTTTATTTATTAGGCGAGAAAGGCCAGAGAATTTCAGTGAACGAGTTCGCGAATACTTAGAGCCAGTAAAATCGAGTTCACAGTCCTTGTAGTGAGCAATTTCGGTAACGATCTCATCAACCAGATAGAGTGGTCCATAACAAAGTGCTTTCCTGGTACGGAGCTTCCTTGCGCGACAAGAGCAGGCTGGAACTGAAGAAGCAATTGTAGCGAGGGCACTTGGCTTTGCAGCAAGCTTATAAATTGTGGGAACGGGATTTCGATTATCTATACGGAGCTGTGAGAGGAGTTCGGTTGTTTGTGCATTACGCTGAAGCGCTGCAGACTCCGCTTCCTGGAATGATAGCTTGATCTCTTCCATTTGAGACTTGAACTGTGCTTGAATCATCAAGCTTATTTGAGGAGCTAATCCGTCGACTGAAGTTTGGAGCGAAGGAAGTTGTGACTGAATGTTCGAGACAGGGTCGTTGAGCCGAGACACGGCAGTAGTGAGCGCTGAAACCTCAACAGTTGTTTTCCGGATGTCTGTGGTATTGCTGGTAGCTGCAGTAGAACTCGCCGCTTGCATCTCTCTATGAAAGAGTTAGTTGAAATATGACTGTCTTCGGTTATCACATACAACTGCAAACCTTGGACAGCCAGGTTGAGTGGAGTGCAAAGACTATCCAAAGCATTTTCCAACTGCGCGAACTGAGCCTGTCGCAAAGGGTAAGAGAGTTTGCGGTAATTGCCCCTTACTCTATCTTTCATCGCCGGGTCAGGCCTGGTGGTAGCAGAGACTTTGCCGTCAAGATCCCTCAGCTCCTTCAAACCGTTCTCGCAATTGGCCAAGCATCGTAGAGCATGAGCTGCGGCTTGCGACGTCGAAGGGTCCAGTTGCCCACTTTTTAGAAAGCCATCGAGTAAGCGGAAGCTGCCCTCGAGAGATTCTGCTAGGCGTTTGAGACGAGCAAGAGCGTCATCACGGTCTTTGAGCCCGCCAAGGTAGCTCGCAAGTCCAGAACATGTCTTGAGACCAAGGGGAATGATAGCGAGCGCAAGCTCGGCCATGGTGTTGACTCTTACACTGAACAAAGACGGAGAGAGTACTGTAATGAAGAACGAAAATTGATGAGAGACAAGCAAAGACGAGGTAAAGGCCCCGAGGAAACTGCAGAAGGAAATCAGGCTACCAGTAATATCTCACCACGTTCAACGCATTCACGATTACAAGCATCGTAAGAGGCTGAAAAGTACAATTTCATTGGCTGACTGAGTCCCTGCAGCTGAAATCATACTGAGCACTGTTCAGCTTGAGTTAGCATATCGCGATAGCAGAGCATTCAGACCACCAAAGTTCCTGGAATCTCTCTCATTATTCCCAACGCATTTCATGGAACGACGCGCCCCTAATTATGATACAATTTTATGACCATGTTGGTTGCCCTGGCTGATAACATAGCGTGCGTTTCTTGTTGCAGCACAACCAACATATTTGTTAGCCCGTCCATCATCAACCAGGCTCCACGCCAAAGCACAGGTCATGTTTCAAGTAAAATAGCACCCGAGTCACTTATTTCAGGCCACTGCGAGCGCTAAAACTCGACTTAACATCCCATTCACTCGCTCTTCTCAATTGCCAACAAGAATCATCAAAATGAGAATTTCCGAGGGCTCTTGGTCTGATCAAAGCGACTCTGAACCTCCCGAGATCTCACGGGATTTTGAGAAAGAGCATGCTATTGAAAAGCTCTCACTTCTTCCAAATCCTCCCCTTCGCCCTCGAAGCATAACCCCATCTGGCTTTCGAGATGTCGCTGCAGAGGAGCCAGAATTACCGAAGCCGACTTTTCAGCATTGCTCGTAATATAAGCTTCCACCCGATATCAAAAGATTTATTCTACGACTTGCTTTTGGTGATCGGCGCCTTCATATGGACTTCTCGTACGACTACCCAGACATGTCTCCAGAGCTCATTCAATCGGTGGTAGAAAACCACTGCGGCATCGTCAACGCGAACATTGATGGCGAGAGACAGAGGGTCATCGACGACACGAAGCCAAGATCATGGCATTGGTGGGGGTCTGTTTGCCATCGTCTACCACCGAATTTCGACGCATCGCGAACAGGTCCAATGACCAATGGAGGACCTGATGGCCCTTGGACGGATACCTGTCGCATTGGTGAAGCTCATCACTGCGACTCGTGGCCTGGTTCGGTCCCCTCAAAGTGCCATATCGGTGTAATAGGTTGGATCTTGTCTTGCCGCCAAAAGTAAGCCCTTCAGTCTGTCCTTGAATGACTTTCATCGCATAATTAACAATTACTGTAGCTATGCTGAAGCTATCGACATGCTTTACTCCTCAAACACCATCATCATGACCAGTGAAGCAATGATAGCCCATCTACCTCAGCTTTTATTGCCACAACGCCTCACATCCATTACATCGCTCGAGGTGAGCTGGAACTTGAAGTCCCGATACGAAGGCGGACTTTGGAATATAATTGATTAATCAGATCTGAGCCTCTTGTTCTAAATAATATCTACTAAGTTTCCGCAGCTGCGTCGTCTTTATGTTTCCCTCGAGGACTCACGGCTTGGGGTATGTTGGAGCCCTGATGTTTGGCCAGCTATCAGCCCTCATCTTGATGACCTTGCAAGAATGATGCCCTTCCTAAAAGAACACGCCATTTCACTACCAAATATTCCTTTCGAATCTCTTTTTGACCGCGCCGCTCAAACACATTTTGAACGGTACTCGAATACGATCGAGTCGTATTATCAGGTCTGGCGATCTGCCGTTGGGGACTTGGATGTCATCCACCTTCCATATGTCGACAGTTATCCTCTGGCCCCATATCACATAGACTCCTCAACCTCTACCCACAAAGGCTACTGGATCCTCAATGGAACGAACGAACCCAAAGAACCGAGGTTTGGTAGCGAGCCTCCACCGAGAGAGTATGACATGCTCTTCGGTCATTATGATTGGGATGACTTGGTATTCGATGACCCTTATGAACTAGAGGACGTTCATTAATGGCCCGTTTACAATCAGAGTGGGTTTGAAGGATTGTTTAGCCTCTACTATCAGACATGCGAAAGATTCGGTACGATGAAGACTTCATAAGGTAGTTCCGCAAATGATGAAATTGGCATACTAGAGGCATTGTCCATTCTCATATCTCCTTGATAAAACTGGAAAGATCCCACAAGGATTAGCATATAATACTACATGTCTTCCCATCTATAATAGCACGATCTTTAGGTTGCTCTCCCAAATGCGAACAACCTTCCCCAGACTACCCCAACCCAATACAAAGGTAACCAGGTTCAAGAGTACCTGTATGCCAAGCGGTAATGTCCTTCAGAGTGAAACCATGCATACAAATCTTGTACTGCCGTCAGGCTTATCATTTCTTGCTTAACTAAGAAAGCATACCCAAAGCTTTCACTCTGGCGTTTCCATCTTTAGACCAATCCCAAGTATCTAGATATCTATTCCGGTACGGCCACGATATTAGTCATTGTGATTGAGAGGTCATGCTATAAAGAAAGAACTTACACCATTAACGCAAAATACGCCAGCAAGTCGGCATTCGCGACAGGCCTGATCTTTTTCTCGTCGTCGTTACGGAACTTAGCCAAGTTCCAAACATGCGTTTGCCCATCTGCATATTGTCATGTATCAGTATAGCACATACCTATTGACAGCAGACCGTGAGTGAGACCTACATGCCCCAACAATAGTAAGTTTTTCATTCTTCATCTCGTCATTTGTCAAGAGAGTTTCGGACGGCCTGAAATCAGTTCGAGTGCGGTCGGGATATCTGTACATATATTTGCCATCTTTATTCACTGCAAGTACGTCAGAGATTCCTGTATTCATCAGCAGCATTCAATGGATTCCTTCCTCAGTCTTACAAACAAAAACGTTGGCAAGCTTACTGTATTTACCAGGAATCTGCCTTCCCTCCGAGTTTGTTTGTGGAAGTCCATACCAATGAAGGAGCTCATGCAGCACTGTAACGGATAGATGGCCGGCGATGCTTCTCAAGGGCGTGCCAACAACAATCTTGTCATCGATTCTGTCCTTCTGCTTCTTGGTCTTGTCATCATTCTCTTTATAAGTCTTTGGAGATATGCGGCGCTGAACTTCGGGCCGAAAAGAGCGCCCGCAGAAGACAATCCAGTCATTGAGGTAATCGGTCACCGCTGACTCTCCTGGCCGGCAGAGAAAGCCTTTCTTCTTTGCTTGTGCGGGAAACTGATAGATCATTCGGCCGTGGTGAAGCAGGCTCCTGCGACCCCCTTTTCAACGTTCTGCTTAGCATCTCTGTAGTCTTTCAACAGCACGCCACCTTCTCCTGGTACAGGATCATCTGCCCCAACCCATATGAAGTTGGGCTTGTCACCTTCGGTGTTCTCACCGCACACGATATGAGGCTTATTATAACCGAGACTCTTCAATATTGGGTTCCATGTTCGGTTGATAACGTCACTCGACTGGGTGAGTCTTTCCTTGATTCTGCTGAAGGTGGCTTGGATAGTTGTCAGTTATACTGGTCAGACATAAGTCCTGCCAAATACACCTACTCTGAGCATATATTAAGTCAGCAGGAGGATTCATACCATCCTCTTGTACTGTGAGTCCCAACGCGGCCTGCAAGGCTCGTGATTTGACCAACCATTCCAGGTGCTGCTTCCGCTGTCTTTTGGCTGGACGTGGTTGCCGAAGGAGATCCAAGGCGTTGAAAGCTGCAGTGGCCATTTCTAATGCCACATCGAAGCCTTGATCAAGAGCCGTTCGGTGTGGCTCACAAGCAGGATCTATGTCCCAGATTCCCATGTTTGCAGGAGGGGGGCCGGCATCTACAGCCAAGCTGCAGTTAAAGAGAGCTCCGATCAGTAGAGTTACAACACAGAGAAAATACATCTTGTCAACAAATCGTAAAATAACCTGAGGGTATTACGATGGGAATGGCTCAAAGAAGGTTTTGAATGGATAACATATATCGTCAAATGCAAGACCTCTTATGAGAAGCCATGTTTAATTTACCGCTTGAGAAAGAATTCATTTGTCTGCCTGAATGAGATTTCGTGTTGGTTCTGCTCAATTCACAAATGAGAGCCATAAGCTGAGCATTAACTTCAAACATATCTAAATCTACAGGAGTATTCAATCCACCACCAGGACAAGGCGATAAGCCCTGACCTACACGAAACAAGTGTGCAAAATCCCTCAGAAAATGATCCGAGTCTTTCCCCATCTTCCGGCGCATTGGCCTTTTACTGGATCAACCCATGCATGTGAACGGACGCGCCAGGATCTGCTTAGTGATTGCATATGCAGCGATCTTCAAGAAGACCTAGTACTATCTCGTGTTGTTGCATTGAAAAGACGAGGATGATAGCTTTCAACCAACAAATGATTTCTATAAAACCTGCTCACAGACTGTGGCGTTCAACTTCATGTACTCAGAACATGGTAATCTTGATCTTGCCAGATCCTTATATGACTCATTCCATAATTGAAAGTCTGGGATCGTAGTGCATTTTGGGTCTCAACTAACGTCCCCAGCCGTGTTCTCTCTTCAATGCGAGCTGGAGTTTACAAACCATGATGACGCATAGCGCTTCTAAACTTTAGAAATCGCCCTATTGCTGTAACTCCATAACTTCAATATTTCTCTCACAATGTTTCCCGTGTGATCCTGGGAATATGCCACGTCCTCAAAATACAAAACGGTGCTATTCAGCTTTGTTAGATGCATCAAAACGATCTCCAAATGAATGATGTTTGAGGTTTCGGTGAGATGCGCCTCAAATTAGATCACAAAGAGCTGATCTGATCTTACTGTTTGAAACAGCCCCAAAAGCGTAAAAGCCGAGTTTTGTGGGGTGATTTGGAGCTGTTGGTTGATGTCCTTGAGCTTTTTGCACTGACCATCAGAAGCTCCCCGTGCAGTAGATTATAGAGCGTTAAGTGGCATTCCATGGATCTAAAGAAACTCAAAGATAACATGAGTCATGAAACAGTCATTCACATCTTTATGGGATATGTTGGTGAGTAGTGCGGAAATGTTTAATAAAACATAAAACAAGCCCTACAACATACTCCCCGGTTGTACGAATGGCCTCAGTACATTATGGTTGTTGGTTCAGAGTGGAGAACCCTGTGGCTGGTTTTAGTGAAGATTAATGGCACAGTTGTTTGATTAAGTTAAAACATATCCATGCACTTCTGTTAGTTATGGAACTTCCTGTGATTTCTTTCAGTGTGGTTTGTTTCTATTCCCGCCATAGCCCATTAGGCAACGGTCAGCGGAAGGCAAGACGTCGTGGTCAAGTTCAGTAACGTATACTTTGGTTGAAAAGAAAGAAGTCAGGCATAAGGGAGTTGCAGCTGAATATCTTTCCTCTGCAAAGCTGTTACCTCTTCACATTCATTTTGTACATTCAGTCAATTCAACTACGTCTCACCTTAACTGTCACTCGTTTACAATGATACTCTCGCCGAGCTTCTGTTTGTTGGCTTTGCCACTTTTTATTTCTCATGCGATTGCATCTCCTCACAAGCTTGAGGCGAGTGGGTTGGATCTCAACTCCTTTCGGCATCGTCCATATGAGAACATAGGACAGACGAAAGGCGATGGAACTGTTCAGACGAACTTAACTAGCCTACAAACTGAGATTCGTCATCACTCTACGGATCACGCCGGCTCTGAGACTTCTGGTGGATTAGAGACTACACAAGGGCTTCAATATCCAGTTCCTGGCCCTCCCATCGCATTCACAACAAGTGACGTTTCATCTGAGATCGCTCCTTCAGGTTCTGTTCTAATATCTCAGGATCAGTCTCTTTCTGGGTCCTCGCCGGCATCAGAACGACCTGGTGAGACTACTGGCCCCACGACTACTTTGGAGGACATCCCCCATCAAACATCAAAGCCTGTCACGATCCCTTTGGCATTGCCAACAGAGCCTTCAACTTCCACTGAGATCTTAGGAGGCCCTCCACCTCCAAGTATCCTTCCATTCTCTCCTACCCAGCTATCTAGGAACCTACCTAGCGTGGGGTCATCTGATAGTCTCACTTCAATGCTGGGCAGCTCCCATGATCTAGGAAAGACTCATTCAGGCAGTACCTTGGAAGAAGCTAGCAGTTCCGATACTTTAGCTACTACCTCGCCTTTGCCGGGTGACACATTCACTTCGTATCTAACTGCTTCAGGCAGTACTTTTACTGCTCCAACTGGCTCAGTTCAAGACTTCAGCTCTATTTTGGATACTACTCCATCAGATACGGAAGCCAGCCAGGAGGGAACTTCGAAAGAACTTCCAGCCGAAACTAGCGATGTACTCACTACAGAGCCGCAATGGGATTCTGAGCCTGGTACTGCCAGTCTAGATTCCACTGTAACCGGCAGTTCGGATCTTACTGGCACCATGGCACTCCCTATCACAACAGCGTCCACCCCTACGACCAATACGGTCATAAGCTCTGACCAAACCTCATATAACGACGAAACAGAATCATTAGGAGGAACTACCACTGCCGGCATCATGACTACTCCTCTCAGCACTCCGAGTCTACCAACGGAGTTCACCAGTGAACTGGAGAGTATAGCAAGCTCTACCGGAGCCCTGGATCAAACCGACACGGTTTCGGATGGCTCGCCAACTAGTAGTGGTGACTCTCCAGCAGGTACTTCAGCTGTCAACACTCGAGTTCCTGCCGATACTGAAAAATCAAACACGGCTACTTTGACTGGAACTCACAAGCCAGAGCCCAAGCATTCATCTGACTCGACTTCGCCATCAGATAAGGCTTCAGCAACTTCTGAATGTCCCGATGAGGGAACCACCAAGGAACTCCAACCATCATCTTATCAGACTTCAGATGGTGAAGCATTCCCCACGGACACTCAAAAGCAGACAGCAACTCACACAGGCGCATCAAATGTAGTGGTGACTGGGAGTGGTGATGCTATCGCAACTTTTACTCCTACGAAAGTTGCACAATTCACCTCACTTACCGAAGCCACCACGACTACGGATGACAATGGCATTGTTGTTGTGATTTGGCCAGGCGGCTGGAAGTGGAAGCCGATTGGTGATAAAATGCCAAAGACTCTTCCAAATGCACCCAAGACGAATCCCAGCCCCGTAGCAGACCCAGGAGATGATGACTCGAATGATGATGATGATGATGTGTCGACAAAAGAGGCTAAATCGACTGCATCTTCGAGATCAACAGTAACAACCACGGCCCTAGCATCAACAGAAGCGTCTACAACTGCTACCAGCTCTGAACCAACATCGGAAACTACAACAGAGTGCACTATTACTGATATACCCCAATGCACAAAGACGATTTCTTATATCACTATATCCCAATCAGTTACGGTGTAAGTTTAAGTTTGAACTGGTCACTACACTCGGCAGACACTAACGAGAATACTAGTACGGAGGTAGGAGAGTGCCCCCAGATTCCAAGTTGTGCGACGGGGGAGCAAAGCACTGTTACCACGTCACTGGAGCCTAATGCTCACTGGGTAGGATACCCGGCAGATCCCCATGACGGTCCCTCTGAAGCCGAGCTGGATTCTCCTGTCGACGGGGAGACTCAAGATTATCTTGAAGACTTTTTCAAAGAACATGACCTACTTTTGGATTATGAACCCGAGGATGCTACGCCGGAGTGTAGCAGTGTCTTCTCAGGTCTCGATCTCACATGTTTCTCTGGGGCCTGGCCATCGTTCTGCACCCATGTCGTGAATGGGGAAAACGAAACGTTGGTCGAAAATATTACTGCAAAGGCACTGGAAGTGGATGATAAAGCAAAGCGCGATGGTCGAGTGAGACTGCCAGGGATGAACTCGAAACTGGCGAGACGTGCAGGCAAATGCGATGGTTACTTGATAGAATTCAGTTGGGAGCTTGGATCTGTCGATGGATGTGTGCAAGATTGCCTTGGAGCTTTGTCGAAGCTAGCTTTATCATGTGGCTTGACTGGTTCTCGTTTAGAAGGCGTCAGTGACAGTGGAAGACTTATCGTTGGCTGTGGCATATATAGCTACAGAGTCATTGAGGAGTACAAGCATACTTCCACTGAGACAACAAGTGATCTCACAACAGCTACCACTAGCCCAGCTTCAACTTCTGCAGTGACAGCAGCAACAACAACTTCCTCCGATAGCACAACTTCTACCATTGAAGAGACTACTATTACCAACGAGGCGACAACTACATCTTCTGAAGAAGCTACCTCGAGCACAGAGGAAGCTGATGCGACTCCCACCATTGATCCCAACTACCAACCCTTGGTAGAGCAAGACCCCAAGTACCTTGAGCCAACAGGCAGAGATCATGGCGCCATTGACCCTGGTACTCAAGACGACTATGCCGAAGACTTCAGCAGCCAAGAGCCAGATGGAGGATGGGAAGCTGGACTAGACGTTCAGCACTCTTACAAGGAAACGTCTCATGGCGTTGTCTATGAGTGCAAGGTCACTTGGGTCAAAGACTGTACTACTGATACAGATACGCAAGACATCAGATGGCCTTTGGGTCAAGGTGGTGATGTTACGGCTCACTCACTCATGAGAGGCGCTTTTGAGAAGTGTAAGCTCACTAGCCTAAACATGTTTCGCCATACTAACGGGTACTAGGCAACAATGGTGGTATTGGTGGGTCGATTCAAGCTGGGTGTTTGGTTTATACATTTAATGGCTATGATGAGTAGGTGGACTAGAAGCATGTCATGCACATGTTGCATTCAGTGCATTGAGTATGAAATCAGTTTTGGGAAGCTTTTCGGTTCCTACAAGCAAACACTTCGTAAATATCTCCCATGTATATTATTTTTACTGTTATGAGGTTGGGTTTTGTGGCATAAGGCAGCGAGATGAGGCATCAACCAAAAGACGTAATAATTTAGGCAGCAACACTTCACTCTTTACAAACAACACCATCACCATCCTGAGGTTCCAAGACTACTAGATCACAAGCAAGGCAAGATCATATCAACTATTTTCAAATGACAGTAACAGAAATCGGCTGCATGGCCATCAAGGCCAGCATGAACATCATAGACCATCCCTCGCCAGAGGTCGAGATCCTCATTGACGCTTGGAAAACAGTCCCCAGCAAGCCTGGCGGTCCTCAAAGGGTCTACTGGGGGAAAGAACCAACTGAGCCAGCTAAGATCTGGTGCTTCTTCGACTTTGACTCGGTCGAGCAACATCGGCGATTTGCTGAGGAGTACGTCCCGCAGAGAGATTTACCGTCGATATACTAACCTTGATAGATATGGCGCAGATGCAGTTAAGGATATTCCTAAGATTTTCAGTGAAGAGTTCTCAAAGCATATCAAGATGATTCCATCTTCCGACGTTCTTGGGTCTGCCTTGACAGAGATCATACTGGTATATTTTCGTCAAGACATCACAGAAGAAAGGAAGCAAGCTCTTGCACCCAAGATTCAAGAGATTCTCACACCAGCCTTTCCTACTGATGCCAAGGTAGCTCACGCCTGGGGTTTAGAGAATGATTTCCCTGCAATAAGTGAAGATGGACAACCTAGAGCTGTTCTTATGGGCTTTGTTGGATTGCCTCATCATGAAGCTTGGGGAAATTATTATGAGACAGATGCTGGGAAAGAAGCGATTTCGAAAATTGAAGGGTTGGAAGGGTGTACTAGCATTTATAGGTTTGCTTTAAGCTGCCAGCTTCTGGACGGGACTTGGGGAGGATTTTGAGAGATGAGTTTCTGCATATACTTGATGCACCAGAATCTACTCGTCATCATGAAGCTTCAATTATGTGCCTCCTGGTCGATTAAAGGCCAATTAATACAGAGAAGGCCCT
Source organism: Fusarium algeriense (assembly GCA_002982035.1). NCBI lineage: Eukaryota > Fungi > Ascomycota > Sordariomycetes > Hypocreales > Nectriaceae > Fusarium > Fusarium algeriense. The sequence goes on from PVPY01000800.1 coordinate 48,137, forward strand.
ACAGAAATACATCACTGGTGCCTTACAATCCTTAAGGGATAGAGAATTAGGCAACAGATAATCCCTGCATCTCAGTACTAATGTGGCATCACGATTTTGTATTAATACTTTTCTTATAGTGTTAAAAGTGAGGCAGATTTTGTTACTCTACGGGGCACAAGGTAGCTCACCACCATATGTGAAAAGGTCAACTTGAACTGTAAAGCTTTGTCATCAGTAGAATCCCATGGAAGTTGATGGAATCTTCGAGTTCCGTACGCGTATGCGGCTCGTGTTTTACCACTTCTACGCGTCAACAATACCGCTGGGTATTTAACACATATTATCAGGTCATAAACAGCTTTACTGGCTTCAAGATTTCTGCATATTGAGTCTGGAGTCAATGGATAATCACAAGAGGCATATCACAAATAGCACTTTAGCACCGTAATGCCTTTCCATGTACTTATTCATTCTCAATCTGTAGATCTAGATCCTGTATACTAACGAGTGTCCAAATCTTATTCCTCATTCCCTATCTTTATCGTATTCCAAAATAACTTTCCCATTTCCATCACATTCTGCAACAATTCCATGACTTGGACCAAGTCCACATCCACCCATGTGTCGCGCTCCGCGCAGACCTGAAGAACACATTTGTGTTCAACGGAGTTTAATGTTCAAGTTCACATTACTCTGGCCAGCTGTACGATAGAAAGCTTCGAGCAGCTTTTCAAACTCAGATCTGTGATCAACAGTGCCATCCATTGTTATGTCTCCGCCATAAAACCCATGAGAGTCAAAGAAGCTAGTCAATTCCTCAGGACTAAGATGGTATTCGTAACTTTGTCCACCATCGTCAAATAGAGTAGCATGCAATCCGTTATTTCTTCCTCCGGATGTTGAGCCATCCTGGCCCTGCGGGATTGACTCACCGCTGCGAGAAACGTCTTCCATCTCTTCATCTACGCTGTCTTTACAAGCATCTTCCATCTCTTCATCCTCGCTGTCTTTACAAGCGTCTTCCATCTCTTCATCCTCGCTGTCATTACAAGCGTCTTCCATCTCTTCATCTACGCTGTCTTTACAAGCGTCTGGCATTTCTTCATCCTCGCTGTCATTACAAGCGTCTTGTATCCAAGGATTGATTGATAAGCTAGACATCTCTATTTCTAACTTACAGAGAACAGAACGATAAGAGCCGACGACTGCTAGGCACAGCCTATAGTACACGAACGAACCAAACTAAAAACATCATCATTACTCCCAAGATCTGCATCGTCGCCGCTTCGCCATCTTACCTTTCTTGCGCCGTACGTACAATTAATTACCTTTACCAGAATGAAGTAAAAAGTGAATGACTTTGGATTATAGTGAAGGAGAAAATATGAACAATCGCGTAAACAGCAGTCTCAGACGCGTCGGTTTCACGCGTTTCTATCCTCGAAGCAACTCAGCTCTTCTCAGACAAACCTCTCCAATCCCTTCTGAGAGAAAAAGAAGGAAAGGAACCAGAGCTGTGAAGAGTAGGAGGTTCGGGCCTTTTGTACTCTCCCGTTCCCTCTCTGTCCGTACAAATGCCCGGCCACACCATTCCAGGTGTCACCAATCACGCATGCTATGCTGTCGTAGACTAAGCTTCATTCGTTCTTGGTTATCATCACATGGACTATTCCCCGCCCACCGCCATACAATAATGTACGGCAGTGCTAAATGGATGACTGCATATCTTTTGTCGAGTTGATTCGCTACAGCGGCATAGACTGGGGTGCTGGGGGGCCTCATTCCAAAGACACAGATACTTACAGGGTACAGAGGTTAGAAAGCAAGGACAGTGGTTTTGTTCCTTCCAGCATCATGTGATAGGGCAGATAACATCTGGCGAGGCTTTCATTTGGTGAGACTGATAGTAGTTGACCTAAGAATCTGTACCAGAATGTAGGACATACCTATTTGAATACGTATTAAAGATACAAGCATAATGTATATATACTTGCGACTTTATCTCACTATGTTGCTTTCCAATCTCTCCTACCTTATGTATCAGTTATGACGTCTTGCTATTCCTACAGGGCTTAGATAATGCCCTGCAATATTAGCCTAAAAGGACTTATTGTCATTGTTCTGGACCTGTGAGGATGTTTCAAGAACTGCTCCTTGCCTTAAGTAATATTATATAACTTTACTTTTTATTTTTTATTTACTTACTTACTTACTTATTTAACTTAAAAATTCTCTTCTAAAGCTAAATTTTAGACTTTTAATTATAGATTCTTATTCTATTAATAATAAACCCTTTGAGACTTCTAACTGTCAATAAGTGGACCTATGAAAGAGTGCTCTGTCTTCCAACCATTTGCATAGATCACTTCTGCCCGCCTTATCCCCATGACACTACTCTCAACAAGGCAATCCACGCCTCTAGGTTTAAGCTTATTCGCTGGATCGTGGTGAACTACCACTTTGAGATTAGCTGAGTCCGAAAGTCCGAAGATCCGGTGGCTGTTGGTAATTCCTCTTTTGGCTTATCGAAGGATGTCAGAGGGGTTGATGTTTAGATTTTTAATCATTTTGATGATCTAAGATTGATGCTGACACTGAAGGACGAAGTGTTGAGTATTTAAACTTATATTTGGAATCGCGACTTTGCAATTTTGTATACAAGAGCATTATATCATCTCAAGAACCCGTCTTTCTGTCGACAACGGACCCAAATCCACAGACCTGCGCCCAAAGTGGTATAACTTGACGAAACACCTCCAAATCTTTCATCACCGTCATCAACACCCTCATTCTCACCAGATTATGACTGAGAAAGTCAGCGCTCCAACCGATGTTCTCGACCAAGAGCGCAATGGCTCCCGTGAACCTTCTCTCTTCGACCAAGAACTCGATCGTCTAGGTCGGGAACGTCCGGCATGTTTCTCAAATCTCTTATCGGAGCTGGGCTTCATCTTTGCGGTTGTGGGTTCGATGATGGTTAGTGAGTACTTTATCTCTGGATTCAATATCATTGTTCCTTCGTTGGCGGTTACGCTTGAGATTCCAGATGAAGCCAGGACGTGGCCTGCTGCTGTTATCAATCTTACCACCGCAGTCTTACTCCTTCCTTTCGCAAGGTTATCTGAGATTCACGGTGGACGCTTTATCTTTCTTGGTGGTCATGCCTGGTTGGTAGTCTGGTCCATCATAGGTGGTTTCAGCCAGAATCCAACTATGCTTATCGCCTGCCGAGCAATGCAGGGTTTAGGACCTTCAGCTTTCTTACCATCAAGCGTTGCTATCATGTCACGCATTTATCGCCCAGGCCCTCGAAAGAATCGTGTTTTCAGCATGTTTGGCGCCTTTGCCTGCATTGGCTTCTACTCTGGGATTTTCTTCGGTGCATTGTCAGCACAGGTCCTCGGTTGGAAGTGGTATTTCTTTATCGGTGCTTTCTTCTGTGCGAGTATCTTTATCGCCGGCTTTTTGACTATTCCAAGGAGTCATGGAGGTCCGTTGCCAGATTTGAAGATGGATTGGTTAGGTACTGCTACTGTTGTGCCTGGTCTGGCATTGGTGGTATATGCGCTTACTGATGGAGGAAATGCACCTCAGGGCTGGAGAACGCCTTATGTTTATGTTACTTTGATCTTGGGGCTCATTTGTCTTGCGCTGTTCGTGTACATCGAAGGATGGAGGGCCAGTCAGCCGCTTATGCCGGCTGAGGTCTTCAAGACAAAGTACATGAGCCGGCTGGTCTTTGCTCTTTTTATGTCATACGGATCATTCGGCCTTTTTCTCTTTTATGCCAGCTTCTAGCAAGTTACACTCCATTAACCAAGCAAGAACCTCAACTAACATACTATGTAGCATCGAATCGGTGTTGCATATTGGGCCCTTGCTTACAGCAGCTTGGTTTATCCCTCTCGCCGCCGGAGGTTTCATCCTCGCTGTTGTTGGTGGTTTCGTTCTTCACATCCTCAGCGGCCGGTTGCTTCTAATCATTTCCGGCCTTGGCTTTCTCGGTTCAACAATCCTCTTCGCTCTTATTCCCGACAGCGGAAGATCCAATACATTCCTTTACTGGGCATTCGTCTTTCCTGCCATGATTCTCGCTACAGTCGGAATCGATATTGCCTTCAACGTCACTAATGTATTTATCACGACGTCCTTACCAAGCCACCTCCAAGAAGTCGCGGGTGCCCTGATCACTAGTCTTCTGTATCTCGGCATGGCGTTTTGGTTGGGCGTGGGTGAGATGGCAGTGTCTGCACAAAAGGATATCAAAGGTGCTGAGAATGTTGATGCACGAAGTCAGTATCAGATTGGATTTTGGACTGGTGCTGGTCTTGCCGTGACTTCTTTGTTGATTTTTGTTACGGTGAAGATGGAGTCTGCGAAGGCTGATCTTACGGCTGATGAGAAAGCTCAGAGAGAAAGAGAGAGAGCTGCTGAGCAGAGTTCCCAGTGATCAGCCCGCAATTCAGTTTCTTGATAGTGGTGTTTGAGTTAAAAGGACCAAAAGTTGTTCCATGGATGATCCCCCAAAGACACGAAGTACTGTTTACAAAGTCTCGAGAATAGTAATTAGATGGTTTTGAAAGTCTATGAGACCTATCGGTTTGTAAACTCATCCTGGAACAGAGCAAAGATTAACATGATATCAACGCCTTCATCTATTCTAAAGAGTCCTTTAATGCCAGAGATGCACTTTCAAGCACCAGCTTTAATTCTCGTATGTTATCAGATTATTTATAATCTTAACGACTTCATCATATGATACTCACAGGTAGTCCAGGCATAAATATATATAGCGTAGAACTTTAGAGTAAAATATTCACTAAACTGATTTCATTGCCTGCCGCACATCATGTGATATATAACAATCTCCAGTGGAATTCTGGACCAATCCTCTTCAGTTTCTCGCATGATGTCCATAGATAAGTCGGTCCTACCAGGGTTCCATCTAAAGTTGTTAAGTTTAATTACAACTCTGAAACGACGCAGGGTTATACCCAGCCGCACAAGCATCCAGACCGCCCACGACCCTCTGACACCCCAAAATCTCAAATCTCTCACAAACCTGATCCTTGAATCAAATGTCATCCTTTCTCAAACAGTCGATCCGGCAACATTCCGCCGAATGTGCCCCCCCTCTCTCTCGAATTTATTAATTTGGGGTTTGCGGGGGAATTATTTTCTCTCTCTCGATGGGGGCGGGGTGATCTACCGCTAGGAATGGGGAAATACAGCTCCACGGGAACTCTGAGCCGCGGATAATTTAACATCCACGAATGAGAGACCGCGCTGGGAACAAGCTTATTAAGAGGGCCACTGCAGAGCCACTGCAGAGGTTGCTTTGTTAGTAGAGACAACGGCTTCATCTGGGGTTTTGTTAACTTTTGACATGAGACGAGGATCATTAAACTATGGATAAGGACCCGCTTGAGGGCCTGGGGGCCATGTATCCGGCTGTGCCTCCGAAATGACATCCACTCTGTATAAAACCTGTAAACGTCCCAATGCTTTTCTTCTGATCCTCAAGCAACTCATCTTCTACATCGTCAATCCTTCACCATGAAGATCTCAAGCTTCTTCTCAACCCTCTCCCTCTTCGCAGGTGTTCTCGCTGAGAGCATCGATCTTCCTGCCGGTGTTCCTCGCAGCATTGAAGAGTTCCGCGCAAAGCATCCCTATGAACTTCCTGTCAAGAGAAGTCATCGCAAGGTCTTTACTATCAGACATAGTAAGAACGACAACGATGATGTCTCGTCGGAGTTTTATAAGGGCTTGAAGAAGGCGAATAAAGGTGGTACTCTGTATCTTCCCAAGGGGCAGACTTTTGTTATTGGAAAGCCCCTTGATCTTACCTTTTTGAATGATATTCATGTTCATCTTGAGGGTGAGATTAAGTTTACCAATGATACGGCGTATTGGCAGAAGAATGCTTATAAGCATCCCTTCCAGGTATGTCACTTATGATCTATGATAAGTGAGTAGTTAAGACTAACGTGTGTAGAACTCGATCATGTTCTGGAAGTGGGGTGGCAAGAACATCAAGCTCTACGGAAAGGGTGTTCTGAACGGTAACGGTCAGCGATGGTGGAATGGTATGACCCTCATCTCAAAGTTTCCAAGATTTGTACTAACAAATTTCAGAGTTCGCTGGCAAGGAGATTCTCGACAAGGACAACGCCTACCTCCGACCTATCCTGTTCTATGCTCAGAACGCCACCAACCTGGATATTCAGGGAGTTCACTTCAAGGACTCTCCCTGCTGGACCAACTTTGTCGTCACTTGTAAGTCTCACTCCCAAATTTGAGGAATTATGTGCTGAGATCTGTTTAGCCAAGGACATCTCCTTCAAGGACGTCATCTGCACTGCTCGCTCCACCAACGCCACTGCTCTTCCCAAGAACACTGACTTTTTCGACTCCCTAAACGTTGAGAACCTCAATGTTGAGCGTGCTTGGGTTGACATTGGTGATGATTGCTTCTCCCCCAAGAGCAATGCTACTAACGTCCACGTTGACACCATGTACTGCAATGGTAAGCCCCTCTCTCCTTAACACCCATCGTCCCATACTAATGAAATCAGGCACCCACGGTCAGTCCATTGGCTCTCTCGGCCAGTACAAGGGCGAGATGTCCTTCGTCAAGGACGTCGTCATTGAAAACGTCTGGATGCTCAACGGCCAACACGGCGCCCGTCTCAAGACCTGGGCCGGTCCCGACATTGGCTACGGCTTCATCGATAACGTGACCTTCCGCAACTTCTGGGGCGGCAACAATGAGTACACCGCCTTCATCGACTCGTGCTACTTCAACATCAACGCCACCACCTGCGCCAAGTATCCTTCTCGTATGAACATCACCAACATTCTCTTTGACAACTTTACTGGCTACAGCTCCGGCAAGTACGGTAATGCTGTTGCAAAGTTGACTTGCTCTACTAGCAAGGATGCTGTTTGTGAGAATATCAAGTTTAAGGACTTTAACATTAAGACGCCTTGTGGTGGAGATCCTGTGTTCTTGTGTGATGGTGTTAAGGATATTGGGGTGGATTGTGTTAGTGCTACTAGTGCGGAGGGTAAGGCTGCTTTGGCGAACAAGTGTGTTGCTCCTCAAGCTTCTGCTAGTCCTTTCAAGGTTAGAAAGTTCAACGGTTGAACGTTGAATGGGAGGAGTTAGAGCGTGGTGTAAGATGAATGATACATTGGAATGGTTCAGCCATATGACTACACAACGAGCTACCTGTCATACTCTGCTGTGACACTGTCTCTTGCATAACCCGAAGCATATATAGTGAAGCTTATCGTGAGAAAGAAAGTAATATGCGAGCTGAAACCATAACTAGCAATGGCCATTGATGAATGTAAATATTTAACAAGCTAACTTTAACACTGGGACTTTCGACATTGCAGAAGCTGACGGAGGACCTGAATCTAGTAGCTTCATGATGTTAGAGTAGTGTTGTAACTTTGGAGGATGTTTTCACTTTTGCCAAAGAATGTCCCTTATGTCGTAGGACCAACTAAGAGAACATCAAGCACTTAGACCATTGTGCACAATGATATTCCTGAGTTCACTGATAAGTGTCAAATATAAAGACCCAAAGCAGTGAGCGGCAAACATACCCAAACCAGCAAATGAATTCGATGGTCAAGGATTGAACGAGCGGAAGATTGTTAAAAAAATGTGAGTAATAACGACTTCTTCCCCTCAACTGAATGTATAACTCACTGACCTCTGACATTTGGCATTATTCACAGGTCGTTGATGTTGGTGATCCAGGATAAGCCAAATATCAGTCTAAATCACAGTAATGTCTTATCGATAAGATTGGCTCTGATAACAGGTTATTTCATACCACGCTGATAAGAAGTGCCGGAAAGTGGGGCTCATCAACGGCCCCGAACGCCTGCCGTGTGTGCCCAGTGCGAGGACTCGGTTGCTGGGTTGTCACTTTCCAATTAACGCGTGAGGACGCGTGCACCCTGTACCTGATTAATCTCGACGCGACTACTACCGAGTCCATGGGGAAAGACAATGTCCCTCCCAATTTAACTCCCATCTGACATCTTTTTTCTGTTGTCATCACCTACCCATTCTTTTCGTCCAGACTTTAGTTCTTTTGTCAATTGTTACTGATTGTTTGTCTGCTGACACATAATCGTCATCGAATACTGTCCATTGTCTCTTTAACCTGATTCACGTCTGTCGAGTCCCCTTGCTTCAGTGCCTAGCACTTTCAATCGCTGCATTCTACTGAAGCCATTCACTACCGTCAAGCCCATCATGGCGAGCGATCGATCAACTGCGGCCCGAACGCCCGCTAAAGCGACTAAACCGGCTGCCACTACTTCTTCAGCCAAGCAACGTTCAATCGTTTCTTTCTTCCAAAAAGCTCCGCCCTCCTCCCCCGCTGCTGCATCATCGCCTCTGGCACCAAAGGCCTCGCCCGCAAACAAATCATCGTGCCTTAAGGAAACAACGAAGGCAAACTCTTTGCCAAAGGCCTCGCCTCTTTCTAAGCCCAAGGCCACTCCGATTGTCCCCGTCAAACAAACAACGCCCGTCCCTGATAGTGATGTTATTGAGCCTCCGAGCTCCCAAGAGAATCTTGATTCTACCATTAAGGTAAAGAATACCCCGGCCATCTCTGACGACACGAACTGAAACGAAATGACAGAAACCCTCTGCCAAAATGAACCACGACGCTCTCCCTAGCAGTCCGACTCGAAAGGTGAGAGGCTCGCAACGCACGGTTTCATTACGGGCGGCCACTGATGCTCCGAAGGTCAAAAAGGTTGTTAGCTACGCCGAGTCCTCCGACGAAGACGAACCATTCCAGTTTGGTGGGCCCGCAAGCTCTCGTCGGAGGTCGAGAGTTCGGCAGGTCGTGAGGGACGAGGATGATTATGAAGAGCAAGAGGAGGAAGCCGAGCAAGATAATGATAGTGGTAAGCCCCCCCCGCCGGAGCCCAATTTTCTGTCCAGCTCTAATGATCACAGACACTATGGATGACTTTATCGCATCAGACTCAGAGGAAGATACTTCTCGATCTAAGAAGCGAAAGCGGCCCTCGAAACCCGCCGCTCCCCGAAAGCGATCCAATAAGTCATCGCCCATCCCTGAACCCGAAATCGATATCAAGGATAGCATTCTTGAAGAGGATGAGCTGATGGATGACGTTGGAGGCTCTACAGCCTCTCAATGGAGTTATAATGCCGACTCTACCGATAAGCAACCGGTCGTGAAGCCCGCTGAAAGATTGACCGTGAAGGATCCCAAATACAAGGAGAAAGCACACACCAAGGATCCTGATCAAAGATATCCCTGGCTTGCCAATATTATGGATAAGGACAAGCGAAAGCCTGACCATCCAGAGTATGACAAGCGAACAATTTACATTCCTCCTGCCGCTTGGCACAAGTTCTCTCCTTTCGAGACCCAGTACTGGAAGATCAAGCAGAACCTCTGGGATACGATTGTCTTCTTCAAGAAGGGCAAGTTTTACGAATTATATGAGAACGACGCTACTGTGGGCCATCAAGAATTCGACTTCAAGATGACGGACCGAGTCAACATGCGCATGGTTGGTGTGCCTGAGAGCTCGCTTGATCACTGGGTGAACCAGTTCATCGCCAAACAATACAAGGTTGCACGTGTCGACCAGATGGAGACCAACTTGGGTAAAGAGATGCGTGAGCGACAGGATAAGAGCAAGAAGGCGGACAAGGTCATCACTCGTGAGCTTGCTTGCATCCTTACAGCAGGAACGCTTGTCGATGGTAGCATGCTGCAAGACGACATGGCCTCCTACTGTGTCGCCATCAAGGAGTCTCTTGTTGATGATCTCCCAGCTTTTGGCATTGCTTTTGCCGACACTGCTACTGGACGCTTCTACCTTTCTTCTTTCGTGGACGATGTTGATCTGACCAAGTTTGAGACTCTCATTGCTCAAACCGGTCCACGAGAACTGCTTCTTGAGAAATCTCGCTTGTCTACCAAGGCACTGCGCATCCTCAAGAACAATACTAGCCCGACCACCATTTGGACACATCTCAAGCCAGGTGACGAGTTCTGGGAAGCGGATAAGACCCGCCGTGAACTTGACTGTGGTGGCTACTTCAAGGCAGAAGATGCTGATGAAGAGATTTGGCCAGAGATACTCCATACTTTGAGGGATGATGATTTGGCCATGTCGGCAACTGGCGCATTGATCTCGTACTTGCGCTTCCTCAAGCTCGAGAGACCTTTGCTGTCGCAGGGCAATTTTGAGCTCTACAACCCCATTCAAAAGAATGGAACACTCATCCTGGATGGGCAAACGCTCATCAATCTCGAAGTCTTCTCCAACTCGGTTAATGGCAGTTCTGAGGGTACTTTGTTCAGCTTACTTAACAAGTGCGTCACGCCCTTTGGAAAACGTCTCTTCCGATCTTGGATTGCGCACCCGCTCTGCAACATTGATCGCATCAACGAGCGTCTTGATGCTGTCGAGATGCTCAATGCTGATCAGACAGTCCGTGAACAATTCGCCTCGCAGCTTGTCAAGATGCCCGACTTGGAGCGACTCATTTCGCGAATTCATGCTGGTGCATGCAAACCCGAAGACTTTGTCAAGGTCCTGGAAGGCTTTGAGCAGATAGAGTACACCATGAGCCTTCTTGGAGCTTACAAGGGTGGTAATGGCCTTGTAGACCGCTTGATCTCATCGATGCCAAACCTCGATGAGCCCTTGAGCTATTGGAGATCAGCATTTGATCGCAACAAGGTCCGCGAGGAGAAGCTGCTCATTCCTGAGCGTGGCATTGAAGAGGATTTCGACCAGAGCTGGGACCGTATCGAGGAGATCAAGCAGCAGTTGGAGGATCTCTTGGCAGAGAAGAAGAAGGAGTTCAAGTGCAAGCTCCTGAAGTTCACAGATGTCGGCAAGGAGATCTACCAACTAGAAGCTCCCAAGAGCGTCAAGGTGCCCTCAACTTTCCGTCAAATGTCAGCGACAAAGGACGTGAAGAGATGGTACTTTCCCGAACTATCCCAACTCGTGCGAGAGCTTCAGGAGGCGGAAGAGACACACTCACAACTTGTACGCGAAGTTGCGTCTCGATTCTTTCACAAGTTCGATGTTGACTATGAGACCTGGCTGCAAGCCATCAAGATTATTTCTCAACTGGATTGTCTTGTCAGTTTAGCCAAGGCATCCGCCTCTCTTGGCCAGCCAAGCTGCCGCCCGGAGTTCGTGGATGAGGAGCGAAGCACTGTCGACTTCCAAGAGCTTCGACATCCTTGTATGATGAACACTGTTGATGACTTCATCCCTAATGACATCAAGCTTGGTGGCGATCAGGCCAAGATCAACCTGTTGACAGGAGCCAATGCTGCCGGTAAATCCACCGTCCTTCGCATGGTAAGTTCTTTCTTCCACTATCACTGTGCAATACTAATTATCCCAGTCTTGCGTTGCCGTCATCATGGCCCAGATTGGATGCTATGTTCCTGCCACTTTCGCCCGTCTTACTCCCGTCGATCGCATCATGTCTCGTCTCGGTGCCAACGACAACATCTTTGCCGCTCAATCGACCTTCTTCGTTGAGCTATCTGAGACCAAGAAGATTCTGTCCGAGGCAACTCCTCGATCATTGGTCATTCTCGATGAGCTCGGTCGTGGAACAAGCTCCTACGATGGTGTCGCTGTCGCCCAGGCTGTTCTCCACCACGTCGCTACTCACATCGGCTGTGTCGGCTACTTCGCTACACACTACCACTCCCTTGCGACAGAGTTTGAGAACCATCCTGAGGTTCGAGCACGAAGGATGCAGATCCTCGTTGATGAAGAAGAGCGACGTGTTACCTTCTTGTACAAGCTGGAAGATGGTGTCGCAGACGGCAGTTTCGGTATGCACTGCGCCGCTATGTGTGGCATCTCATCCCGCGTCATCGACCGAGCCGAAATCGCCGCCAGGGAATGGGAGCATACCAGTCGTCTCAAGGATAGTCTGGAGAAGGCAAAGACAGGATGTTATATCCCACTTGGTATTCTCAGCGATGTCGGTGCATTACTCGGCGACAAAGGCGAGATGGGCGATGCTGGAGTGGATGTTCTTCTTAAAGCCATCGAGGCACTATAATGCATTACAAAAGAATAAACTTTGGAACAGGAAGGACATGAGCTGGAACGGATACGTTTCTAGAGGAATTGGAGATTTTGCAAGGCGTGTATAGCGTCGATTCACATGTACTCGGAACGACAACCTCTGATAGAGTTGTCAAGGGATAAATAGGCGTTGCAATGGAGTTGTATCTGAGACAGAAATGCAAAGATCAATGTGCTTGGAGGGTTGCAGTGGAAACAGATGTGATTGCGATAAAGAGATCTAGATACATAGCAAGAGTTACAAGATTACAGTTGACTATTATATCCAACTCCCAAGATCAAACCTCAAATAACATTCCCAATCTCTACCAAACAATACAGTCAATTCCAACTCAACAATCAACCATCAACCATCGATCTCACATACAGATCACCTATCCGGATTACTACTGCCATCTTCTGGCGCAGGAGTTTTAGCCGTAGTCGCAGTCTTTGAAGGAGCTGCTTTCGAAGCGGCTTTCGAGGCAGCAGGTTTCGCAGCCGCAACTGTTGAAGCAGCTGTCGAAGGAGCAGGTGAAGCACGCTTTTTCTGCATCCGAATTCTACTCGATGCACGAGAAGGCTGACTGCTGGCTTTACCAGACTTCTTACCACCCTTGGTAGTTTTTGTCTCTGTGAGATCCTCAGTCTCTGTTCGCAACGGTAATAAGGAAGACAAAGGGAGGAAATTGGAAGAGAAGTTCAGGGACTCACCAGCCTTGGCCTTCTTCGCAACAGGTTCCTCAGCCTCAACCTCTTCAACTGAAGTAATCTCACTTCCAGGTCTCTTCAATCCAGGATTAGCATCAATGGCCAAATCACTGATATCCTCCCGAATATCCGGCTGAATCGACTCTCCAGAATCAGAATCACTCTGGTACCTATACGAAGGATCGCGAGCTTGTATTCCGATGTACTTATCGCGTCGCTTTCGCCCAGCTGTGGTGTCATCCCACGGCATACCAGGAGCTTCCCAAGTTCCCGGGAAAGGAGGGTAACCTTCATACGGAGGCCATGGGATTTCCCACCAGTCTTTGTTATCGGGGTTATTCGGATCAGAACGCCAGACTGATGCGAAGTGGTCGGCTGGATTGGTGGGATAGATTGTGCGCGCGTATGTTGGATAGCGGCGGCGGAACTTGTCCTTGAGCTGGCCGAGTTTCTTGGGCATGTCGGAGCTTTTGATCCAGCCGCTACGGTTGGGGAGTTTCTCGGGGTCGCCTGGGGCGTTTCGAATACCACAGCATCGTTGCTTGTCGGTGTGAGACTGTGATGTGTTAGCATCTTGAAGAATATGGGAGTGGGAGATATAAACCTCGACTTGTGCATCGCGATCGATAGGTGAGCGGTTAGGACTCTTGCTGCGCTTCTTAGGCACTTTGCGGAGACACTTGGAGCAGTACATATCGTCATCAGGATCAAAGTCTGGATCTTCAGGGCCAAGTTTCTTCACCCAGTCTGGAGACTTTGCTCGACGACGGAATGACGGTCCTCCTTGCTCATTCGGCTCCTCATCATAGTCATCGGTCTCATAACCATCGTCTTCATACTCGCCATCCTTTTCTCCCGTTGGGCGAGACTTCTTGGACTTCTTGGCCTTCTTGGTGCGGTGTCGTCCTTCGGTAGCAGAGCTCTTAGTCTCGCTAACTTGGACCTCAGCAGAAGGGGCTGCAATCTCAGGAGGGCTGGATGTAGCTCTCTGGGTAGACCGTCGACGACCACGAGAGACTGTAGAAGCGACCTCACTGTGGCTATCGACACCTGATTCAATCTGCGAAGCTGGAGATCTGAGTCTATTGCCCGTTTTCTTGGTGGCGGGCTTTTTGGCCGCAGGCTTCTTGGTAACGACCACAGCACCGGTTGACTTGTTAGAGTCGACATCCATAGCCTCATCATCTGAATCGACCTCAATCACCCTTGGATCTGTGGATGGAGACTTGCTCTTCGAAGCATCTGGTAGCGGAGGTCGACGAGTAGGTGGAATCCGTCGCTGGCGAGAACCTCCATCATCATCGTCATCATCGTCACCCTCATCACTAGAGTCGTTATCGTCGTCGCCCCCGTCGCCAGAATCGTTATTATCGTCGTCACCGTCACCTCCAGCGTCTTCATTATCCTCATCATCATCTGATGGAACAAATCCAATAGCTTCATTTTTATGACAATCCTTAATATGACGAAGGTACTGCGCCTCAGTCATATGGCCGACCATAACGCCGCATTTATGGAAATAGGCACACTTCTTGACATATTCAGGAGTTTTGAGGGGTATTTGAGCAATTTGTTCTTTTTGCTTCGCCCTGGCTTCGGCTTGAGCCTGTTCTTTAGCCGCCTTTTGAGCCCTCGCCTCATCTTCTTGGGCTGCCCTTGCTCTGTTCGTCAAGACATTCTCCCCACCTCCGCTCTGAGAGCCTTGAGCGTTCTGAGGATTGGATCGATTCCGATTCTCTGCAGCTAGATCCCAGAGCTCGTAGATGTGACAGTCCATATGCTTGATACACTCCTCTTTAGTGTGTTCTTTTCTTAGCTCTTCACCTTTGTCATTCGTAGCGTATACGATAAAAAGTGGAAGATCGCAGAAAGGACAGTGGTCAATTTTCTTGTCATAATGTAACTCCTTGAAGTGTTCCCACATACCGGCGGAGCTCAAGCGTCCGATGTTGGGATCATTGCACCAGGGGCACTTTGTTGGAGGATCGGCGAAGGGCTTCGGTCCGGCTATGTCATGCCAGGTCCGAGTGTCTAGACGTCGTGGGGGCTGCGAGAGCTTCCTCTCAGCTGCCAATGGCATTCCCGGTGGTCGTTTAGGCATCGCGATAGGGCTGGGGATATCTTGGACTGGTCTAGGAGCTGGGGCTGGTCGAGGGGGTGCTGAACGAGGAGGGACTGAACGAGGAGGGACTGAACGAGGTGCGTTGAAAGGACTCTCAACTTGGCCCAGAACGAACGGTTGAGCAGATTGAGGTTGAGCAGACTGCGTTTGAGCTACCGGCTGCGGGTTCCCAGAAGGTTTCTGAAGGGGAAGACGACCACTATGAGCAATATTCTGAAGCTCATGCGCAATCTGAATAAGTCGTCCAGCTTCAGCCGAAGCAACAGGATGTGAAGGAGCAGGACGCGGTATCGCAGGCACTGTCCCAGGAGCAGCGTTGCCCGTAATACCCAGAATTTGCTTCAACTCATCGGCATGTTTCTCCCGCATATGCTTCGTTACCTGAGCCTTATCCCACCACTCAAACAAAGGCTCATCGCACCAGGGACACTTTCGCGACTTATGAGCTTGCAAGGTATGCCTCTTCCTGGCCTCGTGATCGTCGAGACGGAAGGTGAAGTCGCAATCTTCAAAGATGCACTGTATGGTGCGCTTGAGGAGCATGTTGCGAGCCTCCCAGAATTTCTTTTGAAGCTCGGTTTGCTGGGTGGCTGTTAGGAAGCCTGTGGAGATCATGGGGACATCGTTGGAAGTGCGAAGGACCTTCTCAGCGGGCGGAGCATTCAGAGGAATGGCGACTTCAGCGGACGATGGCCAGCCTCTACTACCACCGAAGAGACTGGGTTGACTGGTATATGTGCGTTCTCGTTCGTTCCGTGGCGTGGACTCATTTGCATTCAAGGGCGACCTGGTGGAAGGACCAGGCAAGGAGGTCACAACGTGTTCAGGTTCATCCTCATCATTCATATCCACGTCAGCGTCCCTTTGGGCTGGTTCATCACCGCCGTCATCACTAGAGCTGTCGTCACTAGAGATTTCTTGGATCTCTGGATAATCGTCTGCCGACTGGTAATACAAGGGCGTTCGTACGGCATAAGGCCTGTTAGCCCAGTCCGGTCGAATGGTGGCCAAGACACCAACGTCATACTCCTGCTTCTCTTCAGGCTCAAACTCGCCATGAAGCACCGGAGTTTTGGGAAACTTGAGAGTCGGAGCTGGAGGCTTTCGGATTTCGACATGGGGTAATGTAGGGCTTCTGAACGCCGCAAGATTTTCCGATGACAACGGCTTATCATTGATCCCCATAGGCACTGCGGGTCTGATGTGGCCAAGAGCTGCAGGTGTCGAGCCATAATTGGCAGTAGGGTCAACTATATCGTTGTTCAGGCTCTTAATCTCAAGATCATCTTCTCCGAGCCGAGGGCGCTCGTGATAAGACTCGGCATGGACCACGCGAATACCCCAGATATTGCTCCTGGGTATACATGTAACCCAGTCAGCATCTGACTTCTGAATCAAAAACACTGTGATTTGTGGAGACGTGATGGATTCTCTTACTCGATACCACTCAACATCGGATGCGTTAGGGCTGAGCAGGTAAGATGGTGAGTCCATATCCTGGGTTTGACGACGGTCGGCACAAGGAGTCTGTTTGAGTAACAGATGGTCCTTTCTAATATTTCTCACGCACGGGGTCATGAGGAGCAGCTGGTCCATCGCATCGAAGAATTGTTTAACTCCGGATGTCAGAGGCGGCAGTTCCACAGAGATATCTGTTCCATTATGCCAACCGGGGAACAGACGACAGTGCCCAGGAAGCCAATGAGGGTGTATGGTAAAAAACCATGTCGAACACATTTGGAGCTTGTCGCTAACACTATCTCCACGAGAACCTCGGCTCCCATTGTTACCACGGATCGGAAGAACCTCAACGCCCTTGACACCATCTCCATAGGTATTTATCGGATCACCCTCAAGCACGTACACCGACTCAAGCTTTCTGTCTGTCTCGTCGTCAACAGTCTCTGTGGTAATATCACAGATTGCCTGATAAGAATGGTCATATTCAACTGCTTCGATACTGTCACGTCCCAATAAGTAAGGATTAGGCTTTGGGTAATAGTTGGGAAAGAGGAGAGGTTTCACGTCAGGGGCTAGCCATGAGCACTCAATCATCCAGCACGCACCAGGGTTATTCAGCGGATGAAGAAGTTCCCAAGCCTGTTGCGGAAGACCCATGGCACCGTAAACGACAGGTATGGTCCATGAAGCGTCTGGCTTGTTCTTGTCGTAGAGGCGGAACAAGGCATGGTTATACTCTGAACATCTCGCGTCATGGTAACCCATAGGCCGACCGAAGAGAATTTCCGTAACGGCTTTGAAGTGAGCATTGAACCCCTGAGATCCATAGTTGCTAATGTCGAAGCGTTCAGTCTTGGTTTTGGGAAATGCTATATAGGCATAGCTGATGGCATCCTTCTCAGGCCCGTTGGGGAAAGTCCCGAGGCAGCGCCCAATCCTGGCGACGTCTGTTTCGAGTTGCTGCTGGGAAGGCTGCCAATGCTCAGGTCTGATGCCAACCTCCCTCCCAGCCAGATTTATGAAGAGACTACAGCAATCCTCGTGTGACTTGTCCGAGCTGTCGTCGAAGTGGTCCTGTATAAAGGACATTGCTTCACTATCACTCGGTAAGGGCAGCCTGTCACGAATGATTTTGCGGTCGCCGGTCTTTTTATCAAAAAAATGGAGTTCGTAGTCGTAATGCTCCTCCGTCTTTTTCGATTCGGCAGGGTGAGCGTGGAGCAGCTGTCGTAGAACAAGTGCATAGGATCGCCACTTGCTAGGGGTGAATGGTATGCGTCCATTGAGGCCATAAAGATAAGTCCAACCATCCTCAGGGACGGCGGGAGTCTCGTTCTCGGGGAAGTAGTCACAAGTTGTATCCATGTTGGGTATGGGCGCAGGTGGCCTGGTCTCTCCACCTCCCCGAAGACTCAAAGTTGGTTCGCCTGTCTTTGAGACTGGAACAGGCCAACTGTAGGTTTCCTTGGCTTGACGTTGTTAGTCATGGGTTTAAATAGAGGGTCATCCAAGCTTACCTTTCCGGCTATCCTTTCCCCAAGTGCGACGGTCGTGAGCTGTCAGAAAATGCAGTGGTGGCTTGATGCTGTACAACGGGACTTCTTCCTCCCCTCCAACATCCATCGCGAGCTCTTTGAGAATGTCCTCCATAGGAGCAATGGGTAACCCAAAGTACATCATCGTGAGCTTTGTCTCCATTGAGTCCTCAACGCCCTTGAAACGATTATCAAGAAGAGCTTTGTAGCGCTTAGTGTTGGCGGCTTGTAATTCCTTGATGTCGGCGCGATCAGATGGCATCAACATGCGACTCTCATGGTAGGTGAAGTTTTCTCGGGCGATTTCCTTGATGGGAGTATCCGACTTCAACTTGTCGGAGAAAAACCGGTGCCTATGGAACCAATCCAAATCGGTTGGGCCGATCAGAAGGTTGAGACGTTTTGCGGCGATGTCAGATGGTACATAATCGAGGGAGGATTCATCCTGGCCCACGGATGAGAGGATACCAGTCGCTTCCTCCATTTGTGTGAACAACCAGATACTATTACAATATGAGATGCCCGTGAAAGGCGTGCTCGGCTGAGGGTTGCGGTCTATGGGTATAATGCGAGGCCAAGTAAAGACACAGGGATAAAGAGTTCAAAAAGAATGAGTGCGTGTGAGTCTACTAGAAGCTCAGTTGGTGTGGAAAGAACAAGGGAAAAGATGATAAAGAGAAAGAGGGCACGCTGATCAACGAATTGACGGGGTAGGGAAGATGTTAAATCGCACGCCTGGTGCGTGAATGCCCTTTGAGGTGAATCTCGACCGGTGACTGCATTGGGCTGAGTGCAATACCATTGTTCTCAGACTAGCATCATCGCACGTACCAGAAGTGTTTGCAATGGTGTTTGGAACAAAGGAGCTACCTTTCTCTTTGACAAGTTAATGGGTGGTCTGTGTTGGGGATATGCCTTCCTCGGCGTCACCGCTGATCCTTTGAGCGTGACGAATCTTCTTCTAGGGTTACGTCAAAGTTCTGGCATTCCCGCTTCATTCCGATCGCTGTATCAATGCAAATATCAGTGTTTCCTTGGTGTTTCTTGAAGTCTGTGGCGATCTGTCATGATGCATCGAATAGCGGCGACAGGCCGTTGGAGTCCAGCACCATTGGCGACATTCAAATCCATGGCCCAGCCACACAAAACGTCAACCCAAAAAGGTCGACAATAACACCTATTGATACAAAGTTAGCAACGAGCAGGTCAGAGCTCCACGCAACTCTCCACTGGGGTGCAATCAAGCCTCCTCCAACAGAGGTGTGCATGTTCTTTGTGTCCATGCCGGACTTGGTAGGTCCGAAAAGAGGGGAAGCTCAGTCAATGTTAACAAAGAAGCTTGAACCACAAGTCTGCCTGGAAGCAGCAATTGGCAACATGTCGTTTCGGCTTCTTTGTCCAATCGCAAATAACGAGGAATCACGGGAAGGTGATGCATTTTCGTGAATGAAGTCGTTCATTAAGGTATTGTAAGATGCTCTCTTTGTCCAGACTTGGCCATGGTATCGATGTTGCGATATCGATTGATGGACCGATGCGCCCAAGGTCACCCAGCATGCTGCTTCACAAGTTCCTCGAGTTTGTCCTGAAAGTCGGCAAAATAGTTGATGGCCTGAATGATCTTACCTTCACTCGTACCAAAGCCACTTCTGGTGAAAGCCATCCTCCATGAGCTTTCATCCCTAACCAGAGCATTGTAGTCTTTCGTTTCCCAGCTCTTGTTCGTAGGGCCTTGCGCAAAGTACTCGCCCAGTTTCCCATTCCAAGTCGACAAGTCAGTAGATGCGAGTCCATTGAGTAAGTTCGGTGAGATTGTGACATGATGAATCCCCGCAAGCTGCATAACTTCATCCACAGAAGTGAGCGACGCTGCCAATACCTGCGTGCGGAATGAATGGCTAGTATAGTAGGCTTGCGCTTCACGACAAAAGTCAAAGGCTTTGTTTTCGTCCACGTATCTGCGATTGTCAGACAAGCAAGGGTCGCATAACAAGTCAAACTCACCCAGCTTCAAAATGAACCTTGAGCTCATTGACATATGGTGCGATGTAGGTGCACTGGGCCTCAGCAGCCAAAGCTGCTTGTTCCATGCAAAACATGGTAGTCGCAAGTGTCGCAATACCCTTCATTTCCAAAGTGCGGCATGCTTGGAGGCCTTCCCAAGTGGCGGGAATCTTGATGCACACGCGGTTTGCGTCGAACTCAGGTGCCAAACCCTTGAAGATATTCACGATGCCTGTATAGCTTGTGAGTATAGACAACAGAGACAGACAGCAGGAAGCTTACGGTAGGCATCATCAATGGTACCTGCGGTTGAGTAAGACAGCTTCGGGTTGGTCTGGATGTGCACGTAGCCTGTAACGTTAGGTACGATCAATAGTTGAAGTTTAACCATCTTGTAAAGTCAGTACAGATCTGTTGTTTCGCGGTGTCTGCGGCCATACCAAGATCTGGACAACAAATTCCTCAAATGTCGTGGACCCTTGAACTTCCTTCAACTCTCCACGGGCGCTTTGGATAGCTTCTTTGATCAGTGCATCATGATGCAGAAGTGATTCTCCCGCAAGTGGTCTGGAGATTTCAGAGAACGCAATTGCCTGAACGAGGTTAATACTACTGTCAGTTACTGTCAGGCTTGGAAGTAAAGGATTTGCTTACCTGGTTAGATGTGCAATCAACAAATGGACCTAATTGATGAGCGACTGTTTTATAGTTAGTAAACGAAACTGAGGTCTCGGAGATGCTTATGGCCCTTACCATTGGAATCGAGAGTATCGCAATCGACCTGACTGGTCTGACGTAGAGCGTCCAACAATGTCGGCATATTGCTACTGTGTCAACGATGCAAATGAATTATTCCAAAGAAAAGGACTGCTTTATTGTATGATATAAATACTGTTTGAAGCGATAAGTAGATACGATCGCCTTGATTGTCAAACTTATCGATGGAGTCGTTCTGTTCAAGTCAAGTCACCAAGCCGAGCTAACCCCCACCAAAACGAGAGCATAACGGAAACTTTAGCAGCCATTCGCTCGGCTTGGCTTCCCAAAACGCTTGTTTCTCTCCTGTCATTCGGTTGCAATTACCACGATGAGAATGACGAGGCAGGAGGGGTTTCTTTCTCCAGGCAGCCGTATTTCCAGATCCCAATTCACTCGAATTGATGGGGTTACATAACTTTCTTCGCCAATGTCAAGACGATGCTTTGATCATGTGGTGGAAACGCGTGGGTCGAAGTGGTTCTCAAATGGTGAACTTTGTTGTGGAGGGAGGCGATTGAGTTGTACCGGCACTTGTCGGTTATTCCACTGAAAAAGACTCCAAAAAATTCCCGTGAGGCTTGAGATGGATTAACATCAAATCAGACTTTAATGAGATGATGAAGAGCCTTAGACATTGATTGGCTTTAACGGCGCTCAATAAGAATTCATGGATTTCGAATAACAGCAACCAAAGAGGCAGCGGGGTCCTTCTCCAACCTCCCCACGTGATATATCACGTTTTTCTTCCCCAGGAATTCCCCAATCGGGTTATCCACCATTGCATCAAGAATCTGCGGCTCCAGCAGCATCACCAGTCCCAGTCGAACCACCTCCAATCTCGCTCCCTCACGCCCGTCCCCCGTTCAACCCGGCGTGTCCAGCACCGCCATGAACCCAATTGCAACCTCCACGCCATAATGCGACCACCAAGATGTCTCTTCCCCGCCGCGGAGATCCTCCTAAAGGCAGCACCAGCACCCGCCAGCAGACGCTGCATGTCCTCTGCCGCTGCCTTCCAACCGCCTAGAATAGTCGCTGCTACTCAATGGAAAGGGTCTTCGTTTTTTCTCTCGAATAGGTTGTTTGATCGGTCGACATGTTTGGATTTTGTCATATTACGGCGTGCCAATGGCATAAGGTCTACGTCGGCTTCTGCGGCTACGATTTCTTCTACGAATACTGCGCAGACGGAACCGGAACCGGAACTAGCACCTCATCGAAGACGACAGGCTCAACGTCGTGAGAAAGCAGCAGCTGAAGCTGCTGCTAAAGGCGAAAAGCCACTTCCTCCCGATGCTTCCTCCCTCCTCGCCGCACACGCCGCCTCGCAAACGAGTACTTTCCGCCGCTACCTCTCCGCATGTCTCTCCCTCTCGAAACCCCGATTAACAGTGCTCATCGTCCTTGCCGCAATGGCAACATACGCTTTATACCCTGTTCCCGAAATGCTCTCGCCGAGTACGACCGAAACACCCAGTTTGAGTCCTTTAACATTATTATTCCTCATGATTGGCACCACGCTATGTTCCTCTAGCGCTAATGCTCTGAATATGCTTTATGAGCCTTCCACTGATGCTAAGATGACTCGAACGAGGAACCGACCGCTTGTGCGAAAGCTCATCTCTCAGAGGGCTGCGGTTTTGTTTGCAATCCTGTCTGGAGTTTTGGGAACAGGCGCCTTGTACTTTGGTGTCAATCCCACTGTTTCTGGACTTGGATTCGCGAATATTGTTATCTACGCTGGAATATACACACCTCTAAAGGCTGTGACGGCTTTTAATACCTGGATTGGCGCTGTGGTTGGTGGTATTCCTCCTTTGATGGGCTGGGCTGCAGCTGCTGGTGAGACTGCTACAAAGGACGGTTCATGGCGTGAGCTTCTGTTCTCCCCCGACGGTTCATCTATTGGTGGTTGGATTATGGCTGGTCTATTATTCGCATGGCAATTCCCCCACTTTATGGCTCTCAGCTGGCCCATTCGCGAAGAGTACAAAAAGGCTGGTCTTCGAATGTTAGCATGGACAAATCCCGCACGCAACGGCCGAGTCGCTCTCCGCTACAGCTTCGTCTTCATTCCACTCTGTATATCTCTCTGTGCTGCAGGAGTAACAGAGTGGTCTTTCGCAGTAACAAGCTTCCCCATAAATGCCTGGCTTATTAAAGAAGCTGTGCAGTTCTGGCGGTACGAAGGTCATAAGGGCAGCGCCAGAAGTCTTTTCTGGGCGAGTGTATGGCATCTCCCCGGAATTATGATCCTTGCTTTATTACACAAGAAAGGAATGTGGAGTAGAGTCTGGACAAGTGTTTTTGGTGAGGACGAGGGAGAATGGGAGGAGGAGGAATTGGATGAGATGGTCAGCATGGCTGTGGAAAATGCCAACAGCCAGTTGCAGGAGAAGCCTGTACGGTGACGTGTAGGATAACGAATGAATGTGTAACACCAACTGTATATGTGACGGGAAATAGAATTCTAGCATTTGGCTGTTAGGTCGCATGATACGCAGCTCATATATCACCACTGTAGATTCTGTTAATAGCATAAGACATCAAAGGCAAAGAGTCGTTGTAAATGAAGGCGTCAATAAATTGCAAAAGACAATGCGCTGCTAGATTCCCATGCACCTCATGTCGTGGTATCTCTATCTCTAGTTATACAAAGGAAATGTGCCATGATCATTCCCTCTCCTTCTGACCACCATTTTAGCAAGCAAACACATCAGATACTATAAAAAAAAAAACATCAATCAAGTAACGCCCAGAAAGCAAAATACCCTGCGTTATCGTCGTTATAACTGCCCAAAAGCGCCAAACACCGCGTGAACCTATACCGCTCGCCATGTAGGATGCTGGATTAATGATTGACAAAAGGAATGGACGGCGAGGGTGGGTAGCCTCCGATGAGGCTTTGTTGAAAGTCGTGAAACAAGAGTGTGCAAAAGAGAAGGGAGCAAGGTTAAACACCTCTTCCTGGACGGTTAATAAGATTCCCAATACCCATATCCGAACTCTGCGGTCGCTGCGTCATATACTGAGGACTATTCCCCTGGCTATGTCCACCGGGATGATGACCGTATGCATGACCCGCACTCGCTTGGGAGCTCACACTCGAGGAATATCCGTGACCGCCGTAGCCTGGCGCGTAGGCTCCGAGGCTGTACTGGACTGCAGCAGCCATGTGGTGAGGCTGGAGCTGCTGGAAGGACGTGTTGGCCGAGGCCACGACGGACGAGGCGGTGGTCTCGGGGCTGCTATAGGATGCGTCTAGTTCGTCAACCGGTGTCAGGCCCATGCCGGAGATGCCGCTGTCGTCGTCATACCCTGAGAGAGCGCCGGACTCGAGACGGTCGCGGCGGGCTGCGGCGCGGGCCGCACTTTGCAGATTCTTGAGGCCATTTGACATGCACTATATAATATGTTAGCAGATATTCTCATGATATAAAGAGGGAAGACGATAACTTACTTTGGCTTCGACTACGTTCCACTTCTCGCCCGTTCGGGCTGCAAGACCACTCCAGATCTCCTTTCTCATGGCCATGTACTCCTTGGCTAGGCGCTGAAGCTTGAGATTATCCCAATCATCAGCACCCTTGCGTTCCAACAATCGCTCATGACGCTTGCGGCAGGCATTGGGAGTCTTGGAGGGAAAGTAATTCGCTTGGATCTGTCCCCAGTTCAGACCTTGCATTCTCGCAGCGAGAAGTTGCTGGTCATCCTGGGGCGTCCAGGCTCCTGAACTGGCTCTGTGTTGAACAGGTGCAGGTACGGAAACAGGAGGTGCTGAAGTTGTAGCGTAGGATTCATATGTAGGTTGTTGAGCTTGTGACTGAAGAGGGATGGAGGAAGAAGCAGTGGTTCCCATGCCGTAGTAATTGGGCATGGTCATGCGCTGCTGGTTGTATAGGGGAGAGGGGGCGAGAGAAACTGGGATACCCGCATTATAGCGGTTCTGAGATGAGCTTGGAGCTCGAGAGTGTTTTGGCATCATGAAGAAAGAGTTGTGGGGGGTGTAAGAGCGAGAAGTGAGGGGATTCACACAAGTGAATCCTGTAACAAGATTACGGATTAAGCGTAAAAGAGGAAAAGGTCCGGGTCAACCGGCCTGGTATGCTTGTTCGGTCTTGAGATGACGGCCCAAAAAGAAAACGGATCCTCGACCAAGCGAGAGTCCTTTGTGTAATAGCGAGAGGGTCTGTGATGATAGAGTAAAAAGGAAAATAAAGCCCAATGGTCAAGAAGCGACAGATGGTATAGCGCCAAGATAGAACCACAACGAGAGAAAAAGGAAATAACCTAGGAAAGAGGAAAGTGAAGTTGTCTGAAGAATGGAGAAAGGTCTTAAGAAGGCCGGATATGAAGCAGCTTTAAGACCTTGAGGAGGAGACAAAGACCAATCTCGAGGTGGGCGGCTCTGGCACTGAAACAAGAACAAGAGACGGACAGAGACAATGAAACAGCACACTCGTGTCTGAAAGAAGTGGTTTTTTACAAATGGGTTGCTGATATTGGTCCGGAAGGCGGCTGTTTGAAGAACATGGGCGGTTAACAGAGTGGGCGGTTACAGTCAAGATGGATATGGATATGCTCGTGGAGAAGGTCAAGACAGGTTCATCCGTACTACCAAGTTTGAGCAAGCGCCTATGCTCTGTTCAGGGCGTGTGTGTGCCAACAAGATAAACTCAAAAAAAGATGCAAGGCTAAAGCAGGAACACAGATCTCGAGAACCACACGATTTGCATATATGTATGACCCATGAGGGCGCCTGGGGAAATTGCAACGGGGTTTCTGCATTGCATGTGCTGTGTAAGCGCGGGAAAGAGGGTAGACTAAAAGCGAAACATGGGATGCGCATCATAGTTGCACCGGCAGATGAAACAAAGACAGGTGCAAAGTATGTCATGGTAGCTGAACAAAGCCATCCCCATCGAGTCATGGGAGCGAGTATACATACAAAGGCCTTGGTGTTGAGGAGACTCCAGAAATAGTGTGGATACAGAGGGGCCGTGCAATTGGCTGCAGGTACTGGAGGCGCGCGTTTAAAGTATTAGGCGACACCCAAAGAAGTTTAGTGTGTCTATTTTGGGAGTTCTGGGCATGCCTGATTGGGAGATTGTACTGCCGCTTGGAGATTGGGAGACGAAGTACAAGATGGATCTTGGAAGAAGAGCGCTTGGAAGGGTCTTGAAAAAGGTCGCTGGGCGTGTAGTGAGGCAGATGGCATGTTTCGGGTTGTTCTAAAACGGCTCATTTTGTTATTTTCTGTGTATTTATTGAAGATGAAGGATGATAAGATAAGATGACATTTCAGTGATGATGGCGGTAGAATGTTTGTCCAGCGGGTTCAGAGCCTGCGGAGCCTCCACTGTTTACGCGCGATCGGTAGCTGCCGTCGACGGCCCCGGCTCCGAGATCCACGGCCAACACAACACAAGAGATGGATCTTGATGTTGATGTTCCATTTACAGGAAGATGATGAATGCCAATATACTACCGATTTTATCTCTCTTGAGGGCGACGCTCAGTTGATGGACATGGTGATAATCTAGATCAGTAAATTCAGTGGCTGGTTTGGAGGGGCAGTCTTCTGAAAACTGTCTCTTGTGCCGCGTAGTAGGGCCCTGGTTCACTAACTTCCATCAGCATCTCAATCTTTATCATATCGCGATTGCACAATGACTTCCACTAAACGACGGAGTGTTCGCTTACAAACTGTTGATCATGATGAAATCGCGGATTCAGAATTCGACGTCAAGCCGATTATTGGCAGCACTCCAAAGCGTCGCATACAGTCGGCATCCAAATTATGTGTAGGCGTACCCATTTGCAAGTCGCGTGGAAGGCCACACCAGCATCATGAACATTTAATGGCCGATCAACAAATCGCAAGAAAATTACATTGGCAGATGCGCAGATCAACAATGGGCAAACGAGTTGGCGATGCTGCTCGAACAATCTTTCTTCTATCGCGTCAATGGCCGTGGGAATTGGTCAATGGATTCGCGCCAACGAAATGGGGGGTCGAAGTCCTGGAGAGTATGAGGAAGCTCTTCAGAATCGTGAAGCGTAATTTCGTGATGAATGATTATGGGAAGAACTTCCAAGTGGTCAAGGATTTCCTACGAGATTGTGCAATGAAGCGCGATCGAAAGCATCCTCATCTCAAGACCAGCGACGTGTTGGATGCATGCGCGCATTTCAGTAACGACGATTACGTGAAGAGTGAGACTATTCGCATAACGACAACGACGGCTGGGTCAGGGGACGACAGCGTTGAGGTCAAGAGTGAGAGTGAGAGTGATGCTATTGAGGTTGACGCGTTTGAGAGCGACACGGATGCGGAAGATGAATGGGAAGACTGGACCGGATACGATGACTTCGGCGATGATGTCGAGACATTAGAACAAAGGGAGACTGTTGTGCCTACGAAACGTTCAAGATCACCGTCGTGTTCAATCTCACAAGACCCAAAGCGCGCTCGAATAGCTGAGCCCAGCGCACCACGCCCACAAACATTCACAGACATCATCACCTCTCTTCAAATACTACAAACCGAGAAGCAAAAAGAGCTCGAAAATGTTACAACATTACTCCACCAAGTCACATCTTCAATACAAGCCAACGAAACTTCTCAAACAAACACCACCAACGCCACAATCGACAAACTCTGCTCCGACGTAAAAGTCTACGAAACAGAACGCGAAAAGATTCTCAAAGGTCGAAAATTCGTGGAAGAGCACCACGAAGATATGGCGATGGGCGCGGAAGATCTCGCAAAGGCACTACAGCAATACACGTCACGACTAGAGGAATGCGAAAAATTAATTGCGCAGACAAATGCAGATGTTTTAGAAGAGCTAGATCAGATCGTGCAAAGGGACTTTGATCTGAGAGATGAGGAGGAGAAGTTGGAAGGGCGTGAGAAGGAGGTTCTTGAGGAGGTTAGACATTATGGTGTTATTGGCACCATGATGAGGTTGGGACCGGGGGGAATGGCGAAGTTGTTGGAGAGGCTTGAGGGGAATGGGGTTTCTTTAGTTGAAATGGCAGAGAGTATAATGGATGAGAGCGAGTAAGAATTTACAGCATTGCTATCCATTTGAAGGTTTGCTTGTTGAGGTTGGAGATCGAGTTTGTCCCATGCGAGCGGCATCACCAAGAATGAAAGCTAAGTGCATTCCACCCCGCGAACTTACGAAGATACTGGTATTCCGTTAGTTGAGATGGCGGAAAGTGTCAATTGGACAGAGTAATAAGCTAGAAAAGTCCTTTTCATTTGCTAGTGAGGCCAGTGATGGTGAGTCCTGCGCTTATCGCGGCATCACCAAAAACGACAGCGCTCTTAGTACCTACGCTAGGAACCTTACCATAGCAGACTTGGGCACCCATCTCCGTGAACATGTCGAATTCTCCAGAAAATAACCATGGAACTTCTCTCTTTTCTCCCCCTATTTCTCTTTTTTTGCCCCCATTGCGTATCTCTCTTTTCTTTTTATCAGACCGACATTCACTAAAAGCTGATCGTCTTGTAATTCTCCAATAGATGCCTAGATACATGTCTCACTCTCACAACCTCTCAGTCTAGACTCTGGTGAGTAAATCAACGATGTGACCACACGGTTTAGTTAGTGAGAAACGGCTGGGCATGTCTCGGGAACCAAATAAAAGCGCGGTCACTAACGCGTTAGCTCCCAGCAAAATTGTATTTTATCACAACAACTGAGACAGTTTGTGGCAATCTCGCTACAATCAAACTCACCGTTCAATTGTCAGTTATGAAACTTTATTCCCCCACTTTTAGGTGTATCAAATTATCCAAATTCGTCATGAGATATTGCCTTTTTGGGTAATACTTTTATTTGTCCCCGATTTTTCTATTGGTTGATGTATCCTGGAACGAAGACGCGTCGAGAATTTATTAGAGACGAATGAAGCAGCTTTTTACACAGTGTTTGGGCTTTTAACCTGGTCATATGGCTCAAGCCCCAGCATCATAGAAGAATGCCATTGGTAAATACCGACACTAAAAAGCTATATTGATGTCATAGTGGGCCGATCAACTAGGGTATCGCGATTACGAAGTTATTTATCACAATGGAACTGACCTCCTTTTTGACGCGTCTCGAAATGGTGGAGACTTATAAAATACGTTACTAGCTAGCACTGGGTATAAATACTGCAACATTTCGCGATCCAAACTACCTTTGAGTTGGTATCTGAATTTGCATTACGATAACCATTGCTACAATGTCTAATGTCTTGGCTAACAATCCTTTCGCTCCCAAAAAGAGAGGAAGGCCCCAGGGCAGTCCAGATTCATACACTTCTCGCAGCAAAATAGGAGGAGTAGGTTCTGGTGCAATATCCAAGAACAAGAACAACAGGGCACTTCGGACACCCGAGGCGCCCAAGACTCTGTCAGACGACGAGATCAAAACAAAACTTGACAAGAAACCCCCAAACCCAGATAACCGCGCGTCTCTTTCGAGAGAAATCTTCGACCTCACCAAGCAATGGCCATGGGAATGGGCTGAAAAGTTCGAGCCCGAGAAGTGGTCTCATATATCTTGATGAGGGAGTTGCGGGATCCGATTAAGGGGTATCAGGGCAGGTATAATTGTTATGGTACAGGTTGTCGTGATCTTGAAGTTCATCTGTGTCGTCAGGCACAGAATAGGGATAAGCATAATCCTAAGATGAACAAAGATGATGTGATTTGAGGTTCTCAAGTACTTTGATCTGGACAACAACAGGAAGGAGAAGAAGAAAAAACAGCAAGTGTCTGTGCCTTGTGAAAACACTGCTTCGTCAGTTATATTCAATGAAGATTCACGGCCTTCCAAGGCACCTTCGTCTCCTGTAGCATCAGAGTACATTCAGGCGTCCCCGACTGTCAAGAGGGCATCGAGTGTTACTACTGTCACTCCTGATACTCCTGCCACAACCACTCGGGGCGAGCCATCATGCCCGACCATCCAAGATGGTCCAGTGGACGATAGGATGGAAGAAGACTCTCTTTGTTGAAAGAGTGTCTGACTTTCCCAATTACAGGAGGTCCGCTACCCGTCAGGAAGAGGTAGGGCTTAAAATATTGCTTTTTTGGGTACCCATGGGTGTCACTGATACTTTCTGTTCCATATAAGGCTAGGGCCAGAAGGAAGTCCTAGTACAAAAAAAAAAATACCCATGGGTACCCAATTTTAAGCACTAGGAAGAGGACTGCAAGCCAAAAATAAACTTAATGCCGGAACCCGAAAGCATGGACTCTGAGCCCTCGGAACCATCTGGTCCATCTCATGAGCACTCTGAAACTGTTGAACGAACTGAAGCTCACTTCAGGGAGTCGGTAGAATCAGAAATGCAAATCGACACCGACGTGTCAGTCCACAAAGCTGTTCAAACCGAACCAGAATCAACCTCGAATTGGGTAACTATAAATACCTTTTTGATTCCTTTGTTTGAACACGTACTCATACATCTTGACAGTCACAACCTACTCCTCAAAGCCCTCTTACTCCTGATGATATCATGAAAGAGCTAGAGTTCCTAGAACTCCAAGAAAAATCAGAAGAAGAAAAACTCAGCCCCCTCATCTTATCATCAAGAACCAAGGTGGGAAGCTGCGAAAAAATCAATGGCAGCACTACCAGATCTCAACAATAATATCCAAGCCCTATGTTCAAACCTTGAAGTATTCGAAACAACAAAGAAACAAGTCATCGAAGGCACGACGCCGTTCGAACAATCCGTCCAAGAACAAGGCATTCCCCAGGATTTAGAGAAATACCAACGAACTTGGCAGGTTCATAATCGAAGACTGGAGCAATGTGAGACCACAATTCAACATACCCAGCAAGAAATCAAGGAAGAATTTCAAAGAGCTACGCAGAGGGAGATCGAGATTAGGGGTCAGCTTGAGAGGGAGTATGCTGAGTTTATTCAGCTGGAGGATAAGGAGAGGGAGGTTTGTCGGAATGTGCAGTATTACAGCTTCATCGCCTCGTTATTGAGGCTTGGTCCCTTGGGGCTGGATAACTTGCTGTATAAACTGAGGTATAACAGCATCGATATGGTTGCGGAAGTCAAGGTAAGCCAAGTCATTCTGCTATAGAGGGGACCTTTGACTAACACAGTATAGGTTGTTCAGACACCCGTGCAGGATCACGGAATGATGGTATGAATGTATACATAATAGTCAGAAGGTCTGACGATATCGGCAAGCGTGTTTGGGTCATGTATTGGGAAATTCTCTTCGAAATCGTTACGGTTTTTGGTGTTTGTTTGGGTCTGTTTGGGGTTCATGTTATGGAAGAGCGTTGCAAGACCTCATTGTTGTACAAAAGCCGGCGATACCACACAAGTTTTGGACAATACTATTTAATATCTTATTCTCTTCAACTACTGATCTCAATTGTGAAATAAAATATGTGTGCGAACTCGGTTATGCGTTGAGACGATATTTAAATTGGTGACTTTTTATGAGGTTGACGATGTTTTATGTTGGTAGCGGAGGGCTAATGACGTCACGTGGTTGGAAAGTTGAAACTTTCAGGGAGTCCTGGAACAAGTAGGGTTACTAATTTTTGGTGGTCCTTCAGCTCGAGAAATAATAAGAAGTGCAAAAATGCCAAAAACTCACCAAAAATGTCGTAATGAGTCTTAGAACTATCACCATAAGTCTTCAAGTGAGAAAATAAAATAATAAAATAGTTGGAGTCACTAATCCACCATTCATACACTTTTATTCCTGTTGGACGGAAAGAATTGGGTCTGGTTCGCCTGTTGCCGTAGGGTAGGCACCAACAAAGTGACTTCGCCAAGAGAACAAAACACCATGTCCAACAAACCAAGAGCATCATCGCATCCCATTCTCTTCGCTGCAACTATAAGGCTGACCCAATGTGTCGACACCCTCATCTGTACAAACTCCACTTCAAGGCAGCTTGTGATGCTCCAAGTGGGGTAAGAATAGCGAAATACCCCCCTTCTGCTGCATCCGCTTACAGACATTCAACCAGGATGTATGCCAGTCACCACAATAGCTTCGCCGGTGTTGCACAGGTGGGACAGTGGCTATGACGGTACTGATGCAGGTCCGTTGGTCAGCTGCGTTAAACGGTTGCCTCTTTTGATGCACGTCGCTGGCAATAAATGCATCGCCTTATGCAGGTGAGATTGTTGGTCTACGTAGGCTTGGGAGCGTCATGACAGAAGAAATACCTCGTCCGAACGACAATATGGTTTTAAAATAATGATACAAGTTTAAAGAAGAATATATTAAATAAGTAAAAAAATAGTAAAGGTAAATTAAAAAGGAGCATTAATTTTAAATACTTTTTAGTATTTTATATCATTTTCCCTAAATTTATGTAAATATTTCTAAATTGTGGACAAGATCAGCCATTCTGTCACCCTGGGGGGTAGTAAAGAGGCAGTGATTTAAGGCGCGCCCAGCAATCCATTAAAAGAAGAAAAAGGCAGCCGCTTCAAGAAATATATAATTCCCTATCGTCGTCCCAACTTTTCATCCAGCATCATCTGCTTTCATCCACCATATAATGGATTCGAACACCACATCCTCGAGCTCAAAGAGCTTCCTCGCCCTGGGCTCAATCAACGCCTTAGTAGAGTCCCTCTTCCCCGGCGGCACAAGCCAATTACCCTCCGTCGCATTCCTTCTTTACTTATCACCCTATCTTTTCCAAGCCGTCGGCAGCGCCGCAAAGTCACAGTTCATCTCAAGTGTCGAGATCAAAGCACATGATGAGATTTTTAATTATGTCATGAGCTGGGTTGCCAGACATAAACTCTCCCGCAATAATCATCGTCTTCTTGCCTCAAGCACTCTTGACCATGAGACATTTTCGCTTGTCCCTGGGCCGTCTAATCAGAGTGATGAAGGGGATGATGTTGTTGATGATGTTGATCCGGGTGCTAGCCTTGATGAGCTGAGATCAAAGATTTCGCTGTATAATGCGCGGCCCTTGCATTGGACTCCCTCTATCGGAACGCACTTCTTCACGTGGGAGGGTCGTATAATCTCATTCACAAGGTCGATCGAGAGTCAGGAATCGTCCCCGTTTTCTCGTAAACCTGAGAAAATTGAGCTCTCTTGCCTTGGGAGAAATGCCGACGTGCTCAAGCGCATTATCTACAATGCGCGCATTGAATACCTTGAAAAGCAACGCGGACGCACAAGCATCTATAGAGCTGTCAAGACCTACGGGGATGAGCTTTCTTGGACAAAGTGCATGTCAAAGCCGACACGACCTATGTCGACCATTGCACTTGACGAAGAGATCAAGCAGAGTCTCATTAAGGACCTTTCGCGATACCTAAACCCTCGGACCAAGAATTGGTATGCCACGAGGGGCATTCCCTATCGTCGAGGCTACCTCTTTTCAGGACCGCCAGGAACTGGAAAGACGAGTTTGACGCTTGCTGCCGCTGGACTGATGGGCCTCAACATCTATATGATCAGTTTGAGTTCCCCTAACCTCTCGGAAGACAGCTTGGCCACACTTTTCCGCGATTTACCTCGTACTTGCCTTGTTCTATTGGAGGATATCGATGCAGCAGGCCTGACTAACAAGCGGAAGAAGCAGGAGGCTCAATCAACCGGGCCGCCAAAGCCCATGCGCGAGCCAATCTCTCTATCCGGGTTGCTCAATGTCATCGACGGTGTCGGCGCACAAGAGGGTCGCGTGCTAGTCATGACATCTAACCACACTGAAAACATCGATCCGGCCCTGCTGCGACCAGGAAGAGTCGACTTCAACGTCGAATTTGGACTGGCATCATCTGAAACTATTACCCAGCTGTTCCGACTGATGTACGGGACTTACGAAGAGGTTGGGTCGATTGAGCATACGGCGACGGAAAGCTCAGAAAAGTCCGTCGTTACAACAAAGTCTATCACTGATTTGTCCGAGGAATTTGCGAAACAGGTCCCGGCTTTGGTGTTCAGCCCTGCAGCTATTCAGGGTTATTTGCTGATACATCAGGATGATCCGGTTGGGGCTGTTGATGCCGTCGGGAAGTGGGTTGAGGAGCAGCAGAGGTTGATGAAGGCTAGGGCCGACGCGATTGAAGAAGAGGAAGAAGAAGAAGACAAGAAGCCGAAGACGCCTGAGAATGACGCTGAGGATAACACCAAAGCTGTAGAGGGAAAGGAGCTGCCTGGGATGACGAACGGGGTCTGAGATAATGATCAAGTTAGGAAATCTTTATTTTATTTATTACATTTATAATATTACTAAAGAAATTATCAATATGCTCTAATTTTTTTCTAATTTTATAAGTTTAATGGCATCTTATCCTAAATTTATAAAATTGTAGGTAATTTTAATAAACTGCTCTGTGAGGCTTTTGGTCCTGATTGTACTGGACTCAGTAGTACAACACAACACAGACTTGTTCATAGCAAAGCGATCATGAATTGACATCTATTCTTCTATATCCAAGCCAGACCGATCTATTCAAGTCTACAGCTTCCAGCGTAGTAGAGTAAACGAGTGCTTGGGGAACGTAAACAAGCCCTCGCCATTCCACTTAGACTCCTTGATACCAACCTCCTCCTTCTCCGCAGTGTTAACAACCTTGACGTCCTTTCCACTGACGGTATGGACTTCAACCTCCTTACCACCAATTAAGCCCCTAAGCTCCGTCTCAAAGTCCTTTTCCTCATGAATATTCACAACAGCAAGGTTAACAACACCATCCTTATCAAGCGCAGCACTAACATCCAACCAAGGCGTCTCAATAGCACCACGAATCCACTCCGGATGCGTAGGACCCTGATACTCACCAGCCCTAACATTAACAGCAATGGTAGATCCACGCATGTACTTGCTGTAGAGCAGTAAAGACCACCAGGTTGGTTGCTTGAGGAGTCCGTCCTTTGTAGTCATCAGGGGAGAAATTACGTTTACGCTTTGGGCGATGTTGGCCATGCCAATGTGCTTGGATTGACGGACAAAGACGTTGAGCCAGATTGCTACGGCGAGGGCGTCGGAGAGGTTGTATTTCTCTTCGGCGCCTTCTTCGCCGGGGGCGCGGACGGGATCCCATACGTTCCATTCGTCGAAGCAGATCTTTTGGCGGCGGACGGTGGGGGGTACTTTGTTCTCGATGCGGGCGAGATCGATGAGACCTGCTGTGATCTCGATAGCACGCTCAGCAGAACGGGGGGCTACAAAAGTCAGCTTCTTTCCCCTCAACCATAAAGGGTGTGAATCTACCAGTGGCGTTCTTGTAGTGATCCTCACTAGCAGTATAAATATGAATACTATGCTGATCAATAAGACTAGCAGTAGTACTTCCACCCAATCCATGAATGTCAAACTTGATGCACTCCTTGATAACATAAGCGTCCCAAGAGCTGTGACCTGTTTCTCCGCAGAGAATGAGCTCAACGTTGGGATCGAGAAGTTTGATGGCTTTGGCCCATTGGTAGGCTTTTTTGGCGTAGTCTTCCTTTGTCATTTGGCCGACTTGCCAGGGACCGTACATTTCGTTGCCGAGGGCCCAGTATTTGACCTGAGGGTGTTAGTGATGAGAAGAGAGGGGAAGGTAGGAGGATAGTACGTTGTAGGGCTTTTCACGGCCGTTTTGACGACGAAGATTGGCGTAGTATGTTGGTCTGTCGGAGTTGCAGTACTCGACCCATGCGAGAGCTGGTGAAGTCAGTATTTGGTGTTGAGAGCATGATTGTGAGACTGACCTTCATCGAGGGTACCTAAACTCAGTTAGTATACATTTCTGTGAGGTGGATGTGAGACTCACCAGTTCCAAAGTTGAGGGCAAAGTAAGGCTCAGTGCCTACAACCTCACACCACTTGAGGAACTCATCTGTACCAAACTCATTGGTCTCTGTGCCAATCCATGCAAGTTCAGGTCTACCTCGTCAGTCTCTCACTCAATCCCTCTCAGAGGCACTCACCTAGCAGGTCTCTTCTCCTTAGGCCCAACACCATCAAGCCAATGATACGTAGCAACAAAGTTACCACCAGGGTACCTCACAACAGGACAGTTAAGCTCCTTGAAGGCCTCAATCACATCCTTTCGGAAACCATTCTCATCCGACAGGGGATTTCCGGGGTCGTAGATGCCACCGTAGATGCAGCGACCCATGTGCCTGTATACGTCAGGGTGTGATTCCGAGGCGTAATCCTCCGAAGCTGAGGGTGAGGCTGGGAGAGTACATACTCTGTGAAACCTCCATAGATGTTATCCTCAATCTTGGAGATGATGGCACTGGGGTCTACCGAGATGGAAGGACGCTCATCGTCTGCAATGCGAGTAAACGTGGCCATTTTAAGAAAAACTTATTTTACAATCTTAACAACCTTTACAGAATTGAACCGAGTAAAGACGAGAGAAGAGACCAATTTATGCCTGATTCTTGCATCTCCATTTCTACGGTCAAGTACGGCGAACCCCTCAATCTAATTCTGTCAAGCGCAACATGAACATGTCACTACGGCTTGTTAAACCCTGTATAAACCGTTTCTTAACCCACCTTTTATCTCTGTCTAATTGGCGCGCTTGTCTTCTCCGCACACGAGACCTGAAGCTATTGTACTTTCTCGGCCGGGAGATCCAAGTCCGGAAGCATCTCCACAAAGTTGCCTTCGCCCAACTGTCTAAGTCGGTCAAAAACTTTGCGCACCAACCAAACTCTCATGAGCGAAACAGAGGCTCACAGCGCGGTACAGAGCCGCACTTGTGCGCTCCAATCGGAATCTTCATCAGCGCTAATAATCTCCGTATTGACAGGTGAGAGAGTCCATCAACTTCGTTTACAACTCCACAGAAGTCCTGTAAACTCCACCAAAACTTCTCCCCATGGGCAAATTCCTCCCGCAAAGACCCGTTGTATTCCCCATAATCTAACTAAAGTTATTTCACCCCATGGGCAAAAAAACACGTTCGATGTCAAGCTCAAACTTGATTTGGGCATCGATGATCCTTAACAAAGTTCCTCACGACGTTTCGGCTACTCGGAATGATCCTTGCAATGATTGATACCTTTTGTAAGTCAAGTAAGTATAAATAGACCTGTAAATCTCCATACTTCTCACTTTAGTAAACAAATCATCATCGACATCATGGCACTTCCACCAAAGTGGTATCAATTCCTCGTTTCTGTATTCGCCTCTCTTGGCTCTCTTCTCTATGGTTATGATCTTGGTGTGATTGCCGAGGTCATTGCCTCTGGGAACTTTAAGAGCAAGTTTGGTCATGACCCCAATGCTACGTACGTCCTCCTTCTCTACTCACATTGCAAGGCTCAACTGACAATGACAGTGGCGCGGTTGTGTCCATCTTTACAGGCGGTGCTTTCTTTGGTGCCATGTTCGCTGGTTACGCTGGTGATCGCCTCGGTAGAAAATGGACCATCATGATCGGTGCTTTGATCTTTATTCTTGGTGGTAGTTTGCAGACTGCTGCTAATCATATCAACTACCTCTACGCGGGCCGCTGTCTCGCTGGTCTTGGGTATGTCCTCTTAGAACCCCCCTCACAACTCTACTAACATATTTAGTGTCGGATTTCTCGTCATGATTGTCCCAGTCTACCAGGGAGAACTCTGTCACCCTGACATTCGCGGACGAGTCACAGCCCTCCAGCAATTCATGCTTGGTGTCGGTGCTCTCGTCGCGGCAGCCATCGGCTACGGAACATACACCGGCATTGGCGACGAGAACTCAGGCCAATGGCGCATTCCTCTTGGTATCCAGAATCTTCCCGCAGTATTTCTCGCCGCTCTTATCCTCTTCTTCCCCGAATCTCCTCGTTGGTTGATCGACCATGGCCGCGCTGAGGAGGGTCTTCAAACGCTCGCCAATCTCCACGCGCATGGTGATATCAACGATACCTGGGTGAGGGCTGAGTTTGACCAGATCCAGGAACGTCTTGCTATAGAGCATGAAGCTTCTGCAAAGAGCTTTAGTGAGCTTTTCACTGATAAGTCATGCTTTCGCCGTCTGTGGCTTGCCATCTCTGTGCAAGTCGCTGCGCAAATGACTGGTGTTAGCGCTATTCAGTACTACTCTGTTGCCATCTATGCCAAGATCGGTATTCAAGGCGATGAGACTCTTCGATACCAGATGATCTCCTCTGTCATCGCCTTGGTAGCTCAGTTCATCTGTATGCTGGTTATTGATAGAACTGGACGTCGCTGGCCTCTTATTGGGGGCAACATGCTCAACTGCATCACCTTCATTATCGCCACTGTTCTTCTCGCCAGTTTCCCCCCTGGATCTGAGAGCACTGGTGGCGGTGCAGCTGGATGGGGCTTCATTGTAGTCACATGGATCTACAACTTTTCCTTCAGTGCTACCTGTGGTCCTTTGTCTTGGATCATTCCAGCTGAGATCTTTGATATGAAGACTCGTGCTAAGGGTGTCTCGCTGGCTACTATGATGTCTTTTGCTTTCAACACCATGATCGGTCAGACTACCTCTGTTGCTCTTGATGACAAGACTGGTATTGGCTGGAGATGGTACATTCTATTCATTGTAAGTTCCCATATCTACTTTCTGTTTATAACTGTACTTACAATTTAGGTCTGCAACTTTACCAACGCCGTCTACTTCTGGGCCATTCTCCCCGAGACCGCCAACC
This sequence comes from Fusarium algeriense, assembly GCA_002982035.1. Taxonomy (NCBI): domain Eukaryota; kingdom Fungi; phylum Ascomycota; class Sordariomycetes; order Hypocreales; family Nectriaceae; genus Fusarium; species Fusarium algeriense. The sequence goes on from PVPY01000800.1 coordinate 86,456, forward strand.
GGCCCCTCGAGGAGATGCGATACCTCTTCACTGAGGCACCTTTGTTCGTTCCTATGATGGATCAGGCCAAGTTTGCCGCTGGTCAGGATCTCGAGCGTCGCGTCGAGCAGGTTGAGCAGAAGCAGGAGCTTGAGCACCAAGAGTAGATGAATTTTGGGCTCGTTGTATCCGGCTGTACCGTATAATTGCTATATAGAACTCCATGGATTAACTCATCACACTACCTTGAATTACCACTGCGTTCACCGAGTCATTGTATCTTGAACTCATTTGTTTATGCAGCTGAGACCCGTGCTAGGGTGGCTTTGCAGCCTACTGTGAGGCGCGAGACAGGTTAAAATTGCAGTGAAACAAAGATCGGATCGGTCAAGCCGAAGGCTGTTGCACTATCTATAATATTCATTAATCATATCAGTCCCTGCCATATCACGCCCTCTAGCTCCCAACCTGAGCAGTCCCTGAACTATCCATTGCTCCGTTGGTCCATGAAAACCCCAGAACCTATCCAGCAAGTAACTCATCAGCAAACTCCCCAACCCTCTCCCTCAACTGATCCAAGACCCCCTCCTCAATCCAAAAATGTCCTGCCGTCTCAATCTCAGTCCCTCTAAACTGCGATCCCATTTTCCCCTCCATCCTCGTCTTCCAACTTCTAAATCTCCCCACAGGCGCAAACCCATCCTCATCTCCAAAGATCGCAAGTGAAGGATTCCGCACCAATTTCTCCTCCGCTGCTACATCCTGCGGATCTTTATTCTTCACAAGTGCTGAGGGAAGCAATGACATCGTCAAGGCATGTGTTATCACGCCTTGGGGAGGCGATATCATGAGGTAAGCAGGTCGAGGCATAGTGAGGTCCGTTATCCTGGGTAAATGCTCCCCTGGCTCAGGCGGTACAATCGTCGTAGGTGGATTCTGCGAAATATTTCTCGAATGCCTCCCCGCTCTCGCCTTTGCAATGAAATCGTGAACACCCCTTCTAAACCTCTCATCATCCAACGAAAAGCTCCTCCTAGCACTAGAGTGACTTCGTCGTGGACTTCCGCCTTCATCACCTCCGATTCTGACACCTCGCTTACTCCTCCCCCGCGCTGACCCCTCCATCATTGCGGCGCGGGCACTGGCCAGGACAATATTCTGCTGTTCAGCAAGATGTGCAGCTCTAAGTCGAACTTCTGCAGCGTCAGAACCTGCGATGGGCGATATAAATGGTCGGAGAATTGCATCAAGGGGTGGTATTTGCGTTACGATCATTGCGCCGTAGGAGTAGCCGGCCATGAGTAGCACCGGTCGTTGTCGAGGAGCTGAAGTGACAGCGGCGCCTAAACTAATCGGCGCTTCTAATTTCGTCGGTGTCGAGGGTTCGCTGTGGAGGGAACTATCGATATGAGGTCGGAAGGGATCGAGGTAGTGAACGTAATGTAAAACAAAAGCTACAACAGTCGCATAATCATCTCGTTCAGGTTTCGCAGTCCATGAGGTCCGTCCCGCAGATCCATGCGCACCTCTACACAATCAGCTCAATTCCCCATAACACACACCAATTGACCTACCGAAAATTAAACGTCCCTACCAAGAAACCCTTCCGTAATAACTGCGCAGCTGCCTCTCCAACCACAGGATCATCATAGCATCCTCCCATGGGCGCATAAGGATGAGCGACAACAGCAGCATGTTTCAGCCATGTCGGGGCTTTTGGGTTTGCAGACAGTGAGAGAGGATGATAGATTCGACAATCGAGTGTTACGCCATCGTGGATGCTTGGGAGGGTTAGTGTGAGGGTTGGTTCTGGAAGCATTGTAGTTGTGTCATAACATATTGAGAGTCAATTGGGTTTGAGTGGGATAAGCAAGCAGGAAATGGGAAAGACGGGATGACATGGGGATTGTGGAGGAAATACGTCAAGAGTTGGCGCACAGACGGGGAAAAGAGCCGAGATCCGCGAAAATCATAAGCAAAATAAAAATAGATCACCTCAACCTCGTGGCGACACATCTATAAGATAACAACAGTCAAATGTGAAATACAAAACAAAAACATACTATTAATGCTCATATATATATATATCTATCAAATCTAATATCATTGGGCTTTCTTCTCCCCTGCATCTTTGGCCTTCTGTCTCCTCCTCTTAATCCATCCTCTAAGCTCATTAATAAGTCCCATAACCAATGGAACACCCACTGGTCCAAGCAGCGGCAAGTATACCGCAATCTTATGCTCATCAGGGAAGTATAACTGCCCAACCATACTCTTCTCAAAGAACGCCCGCTCTGCCTCTTCCTCAGCGATTCTAGCGTGCAAGAGGCCAGAGGGAGCGCCTAAGCTGGCGCATGCTTGTTGAAGATGCTCCATTGTTGATGCGACGCCATCGGCGACGCTGTGAGGAATTGAGATTGAGGGGAGGGCGAGGGATAGACGGGCTAGAGAGCCGAGAGTTGATGAGGCGCGGAGGAGGAGATCTGCTGAGCGGATGCGAGATAGGGTGGATAATCGCAATGGCAGGGAACCTGATTGCGGTGTACCTAAAAGAGACAACAAATGTCCAGTGAATGTAAGCATGGGTTGCTTAAGGGTTTCACTGGATATATGTGTCGTTGTCTCGGGGAGCGAAAGAAGATACACACTACCCCACTGAGGAAACATCCATGACTGTGATGTCTCCGTCTCTGAATCAAGGCCAATCTTCTGGTCGCCAATGTATATAACAAAGTTGACAGTCGGAGCGCCTGCAATTGAAGGAGACAAGGGCCATTCAGCGGCATTGATGAAAGAAGCCAGATCCTCCTTACTCAACACTTGCGACTGAGCACCAGGTGTCGCATAAAGCTGCACCTGAGTATCAATTGTAAAGTTATGAATCGGTCCCAGAACATCAAGCATGGGCTTCATATACTCCTCGATCGCCTTTTCGATATCCCATGTACTCGGAGCAGCGCCAGCAGTGAAAAGGGAGAATGTGAGATGGTATGTTGGCGAGTATCGTAGGGATCGTGTAGTTCGCTTAGACAACATGTCGACGACCTCGGGAGTCAAGCCTTGAGGCTTCGCATCGGGTGCTGAAGATGTCGATAGGAGATAGGAGATAATGGATTGTTCTTCGGAGAATGTTGATTGGAGCTCGTTTGCGATGTATGTTGCAAGAGCAGAGGACGACGAGGACGCGGAGGGGATTGCGTTGGAGGGATATGCGATATTGAGAACGGCCGAGTCGGGATCTAACGTAGCAGAGTTGCTCTCGCCAGGCGCAAGTTGGATCGTAAGGGCGACATGTGAATCATCGTCTGCAGCGGGCGATGGTGAAGCGCCCCCCTTAGGGGCAAGTTGAAGACGCAGATGGTGTCCAGAAAAGTCATTATGATCATCAAGAGCATGCTGAGTCAACCGCACAAGATTCTGCGCCTCGTTCTCCTGCAGCGCATCCGCCTTGACGGAGATCTGAAGAGGAAACACAGGACGACAAGCCTACCACCTTTCATTAGCCACATCCCAAACCACCCCAGCTTCTTAACTCACCTTTCCCTCAGCCCATTGCATCATCCCATCAAGGGGAAGATTCGCTCGGTAAATCGTAGTAGTCTTCCACCAGATCGGTACACCCAGACACAGCACGATCAACCAAAAGGAGACGACGATGCGGGTTCTTCTGGAGATGTCGGATGGTTTCTCGGGAGGCGGTGCGGACGGCGCCGCGGAAGTGTCTTTGACGTCGCCGGGCGCCATTATGCCGTTTGAGTTGAAGGTTGAGGCGGGGATGTTGAAGAGGCTCTTATCAGAGCTCCCTGTCGATTTGGATCGATGCGTGGAGGGATTGGGTAGCTTAGCTACACGACATCACGATATCACGTGAGGTCGGGGAGTCTAAGGTCCGATGCCGATCTGCTCCATCCAGATCATGCAAGCTTGCAGTCAGAGGACTTGTGCCGCAATTGCAGTATCCACTCCATGACAGTCTCGCGATTTAAAACCCCTTCTGCTTGTAGAAGAACGAGTTACAAGGTAATTGGGTTCTTTAAGTTTATTTAGTGTTTAAAGCCCAACGTTTCGCCTACAACGTCAACCTTTCCAACGCTCAAGGCCTCTGAACGTTCTTTTATTACCTACCTACCTATCTTTTGTAACCCAACTAATCGAACAAAGTTTAGCTCAGACAGAAATAAACTCTATTAGCTATTACTGTCTAACAACCGTTCTGTTTGTTCACTGTGCATCAAGCCAGCGATCAATCATTCATTCTCCAGCGCCGATCCAACAAAACCCCTGCAGAGGCCGTGCTGACAGCGTCTAACAACGGGCGCTATCGTTGACAGATCGCCAGGAACCATCAACCAAGTGATCCATAAAATATTCCATGTTAATCCTCTGCAGACACCACAATATGTACCTATCTCAATCCTCCAAACTTCCCCAGATTCTCCCCGCATTACTTGCTACGCCGCTTCACAAGCCGAGGCATCACAATACTCAAACCACCTGTTTCAATCTATATCAGATCAATTATAACAAGATCTAGTTCAAATGGGGCAATTGCATCGTCGCGGAGAAGCTCAGCTGAGCTGTACACGCAGCTTGGTATTCTTGGCGAAACTGTAGCATTTATGAACCAACAAACTCTGTTTTAACAATGCCAAGTCTTTTACGACAGCCTGGACTTTCTATAAATTGGATGTAAGCTCTATAAGCTCTCGGTCTTCGGTGCTTTAGTGGAGTCTTATCGCTATCAGACCATCGACCCACGTCAACGACTTTCACCCTTTCTTGCTCGTCATCTTCTTTTAACAATTCATACTCAACAATGCCTCGTAAGTCTATCCTCTATTGCCAAAATCACACAATCTAATTCTTTAGTCCCTCTTTCAATATCAGCTCCCGCAATCGCGGCGTCGCTGGCTTACTTCAACGCTCGATCCTCAACATGGTACGACCTCTTTCTTCTTCGCTGCGTAACCGTCGGCGCATCACGAATGTATTATCGCGAATGGGTCGATCGTCTCAACCTTTATTATCTTCTCGAAAATATAGCCACCAAACCTTCTACCTCTGATCGTCCTCTACTCATTTTTGAAGGAAAACGTCTTTCGTATAAGGATGTTTACGAGCAGGTGCTGAAGTATGGACAGTGGCTTAAGAATGAGGGTGTTAAGAAAGGCGATATTGTAGCCCTCGACTTTCAGAACTCGGATACGTATATCTTCTTATGGCTGGGTCTTTGGAGTATTGGTGCGAAGCCGGCGTTTCTGAACTATAACCTCTCTGGAGCTTCTTTGGTTCATTGTTTGAAGGCTGCTACGACAAAGTTGTGTATCGTGGATCCAAATGTTGAGGAGAATGTTGGACAGGATGTTCGCGATGAACTGAAAGATATTCGCTTCATTGTTCATACTCCTGAGGTTGAAGCGCAAGTTGCTGCTACAGAAGCTGCTCGCGCACCAGACTCCGATCGATCCGAGAAGAGTCTGTCTAGCATGGCTATTCTTATATACACCTCTGGAACAACTGGTATGCCAAAGGCTGCCATTGTATCTTGGGGAAAGTTGATCGTCGCTGGTACAATGGCCGAACAACTCCTCAACCGATCAAAAGGCGACATCATGTACTCCGTAAGTCCTCACTTCATCGTCTCAAACCAAGCTAACCATCCAGTCAATGCCCCTATATCACTCCTCCGCAACAATCTTCTCCTTCAGCGCAACTCTCCTCTCAGGAAGCACCCAAGCTCTAGGCCGCAAATTCTCAACAAAGAACTTCTGGAACGAAGTCCGCGACTCAGGCGCGACATCAATTCTGTACGTCGGTGAGACTCTTCGGTACTTACTCGCCGCACCACCAAAGCATGATCCTGAGACCGGTGAATGTCTCGACAAGAAGCACAACGTCAAAGTAGCTTTCGGAAACGGCCTAAGACCAGATATCTGGAATGAATTCAAACAACGTTTCGGCGTCGAAGGAATCTGTGAATTCTACGCTGCAACAGAGGGGACGTTTGCGACGTTCAACCTTAGCAAAAACGACTACGCAGCCGGCGCAATCGGTCGTAATGGCTGGGTCTATAACCTCATCATGAGTTTCTCCGTCGCGTTGGTAGAAGTAGATTGGGAAACCGATCTCCCCAAACGCGATCCCAACACAGGACGCTGTTACAAGGCTCGCACCGGCGAACCAGGCGAAATGCTCTTCCGTCTACCATCTGGAAATCCCTTTGGTCGCTTCCAAGGCTACTATGGCAATCGTGCAGCTACAGAAGCGAAAGTCCTGCGTGATGTTTTCAGCAAAGGCGATACATGGTTTCGCACAGGTGATGTCGTGAGATGGGATTCCGACGGACGGATTTACTTCCACGATCGTATAGGCGATACATTCCGCTGGAAAGGCGAGAATGTATCTACTGCTGAAGTAAGCGATGCATTGTGTAAACACCCTGCTGTTAAAGAAGCAAACGTCTACGGTGTATCGCTACCTCACCACGATGGAAGAGCAGGCTGTGCAGCTGTTCATTTATCCTCTGATCCCACAGGAGAAACAATGCGGGATATAGCTGCTCATGTACGCTCTGAGTTACCCAAGTTCGCAAGACCGCTGTTTTTGAGAATCGCTAGTGAATTTGGTGGTGGACAGATTACGGGGACTATGAAGCAGCAGAAACATACGTTGAGAGAGGCGGGTGTTGATCCGACGGGTGATAAGAGTCTTGGGGAGGTTTATTGGCTCAAGGGAGAGAGTTATGTGCCGTTTACGGAGAAGGATTGGAGGGAGATGCAAAGTGGAAAGGTGAAGCTGTAGAGATGAGTTGCACATAGAGATCGGATACCCATTGTATTGTTCATCAGCATAATTTCAGAGTATGTTTATATAGATCAGATGACACTTTTCAGTAATGAAGTTTTGAGATTTAACAAATGAACTCATCAGACATGATGTATAATGCTATTTACTATGAAGAGGTATGTCCATCAATGCTTCATGTACGCTCCAACAAAATCCACCTCTTCTACAAACCGTGACTGGGTTCATTACATGTCACAGTATTTTCGCCGAATCCATCCTGACCTGCTTCATAAATCGCCCTGATCAACTCATCATGATCCTGCTATGCCTAGGCCAACACGCTGTTGGCCTTGTCCGCCTGTGTAGCTTGGTCCCATGCCGTTCCCACCAGCTGCTGTACCTGTTCGTTCTCTCATCCTCCTTCCCTCCATGAGGCCTCGCAGTCCTCGCTTCTGAAGTCCAATTACACTGCTAAGCTCACCATTCCATACATAATTGTCTCTTTCGCTGCCTCCGATCTCTGAAGAACTCCATTCTGATCCGCTCTGGCTTGTTGTGGCAGACAGCTCATCGCTAGATGGTCGGCTCAGTTGTTGCACATTCGTGTTGAGAGTGAGACCCTCAGTTCGAGTCTGCAGATCTGATGAAAAGCTGTCACCAGGCGTATGTCCCAGGGAAAAGTCCGAGGTGGCAGTTGGCGAACCAACAGGATCCAAAGTTCCGACAAAGAAGTTGGGGTTGAGAGATCCATCAATGCCTCGGCCACCACCAGCTGCCATAGCAGTAGCATTGAAGACGGCCGCAGCATTTCGACTGTCCAGTAAGGCGTGGAGCCGCTCAACCACAGCCTCCAAGAGTCCATCTATGCGGTATGGCCGGGCGATCTGGAGCAGCGAGCAAAGAATCTGTGGCGTGCAAAGAGGAGATGTCGGCGGGGGTAGAGAGCTCGTGTAAAGGAAGTGAAGCAACGCCTGGATTGTAAGGTATGTGTGTGGGAGATAAAGACATCGAGGTCGTGAGTTTGGTGGTAGTGAGTGAGGCGTAGGCGCTGCGTTGATATTCGTGGGGTTGGCCTCATGGCCCATGGCGCCTGTGGAAATACTCGATGCTGCAGTGCTTGCAGGGGCACCAGAGGAGCTCAACGACGAGCCAACAGTGCTGATCATCGAGGAAGAGCTATCTGCCACTCTCGAATTTGGTGTGATTGTGATAGCCGATGCGCGCAGAGGATTGCTAGATAGACCAGATCTAAGGGTCATGGCGTCGCTTCCATCCTGTGTCGCAGTTCCTTCTCGCAGAAGTTGAACAAAGTAAGGTCCCCATCGTCGTCCGACAATTCTAGAGTTCACTGGAATGCGCTCACCGCCAATGCACAGAATATCCATATCGGCAAGTTCGCGCATGGCAAATGCCTTCTCACCAAGCTCCTCGCTCGCCCTCGAATGGTACCTTCCACCCGCCGTATATCCAGCTTTACGTGCCAAACTCAGACCAGGCCCAGCATAAGGGCTGCTAGCTGAGATGAATCCTGAAAGCGGACTTGTCTTGCGGGGGTTATCGTAAAAGCCAAATGCTTCAAGCTCGACCATGCACACGTTGGAAAAGTTGATACGTCGATGATTATAGTCATCGACGAGACTCCTTTTCCTATTGCCCAAAATCACAAATGTGTTTCTGCGGTTCCATAAAACTCCACGATTCCAGCTACCCTGACTGAACACACTTCCTCCAGCATCAATGCGGCTCCATGTCAATGTTCGCAGATCCAGAGCCCAGAGAGCGTATTCCTGTCGAGACGAAGTGAGGTATGTGCCGCTGACGACAAAATGGGTATCAATAACTCCACCGTTCGGGAAACGCAATCCTGGGGGTGAATAGTTGCCCGACATGGGCTTTTCCGTCAGAGTACCGTCGGGTGCCCGAATCTGTAGCTCGAGCTTGACATCCAAGAAGTTATAATTGCAGTAGATCAACATAGAAGCGCCTGGCTCCCGAGCTTCTTGGCTGATGCCTCCGTCGTGGCGGTACATTCCGTTCGACTGTCTTCGGCCAAGTTTGGAAGCCACTGAAGGGGAAAGAGGGGCGGTCACACTCCTATATGCGCCCCAGCTTCTGTCCAAAGGCTGTGTTGAGGTCCATTTCAAGCTTCGCAAGTTGAAGACACTGATTTGTTCAATGTAGTTGTTCCTGCCATCCTGTCCACCAACAATGACCATTTCTGCGCCACCTGAACCATCAATACTAATGCCGATTCGGCCCTCGTTAGGGTTGCCGGTCGAAGGATTATGTTGAAGAGCGGAAAGAGGAGCGCGGTGCGAAGAAAAGGTGGCTGAAGAAGGAAGAATGCAGGCGCAATGGGCGTAACGGCCCTGAGGAGGGTCTTGTGTCGGAATAAAGGTCCAGGCTCTGGTATTGACGTCGTAAATGTAGATATCAGACATCACAGTTATCTCGGGCTGCTGTTGGTCGCCACCAGGAGGTTGGTTAGGGGCCGGTGACATGCCTCCATAACAAACCATCTTGGTGTCACCCAAAGCGCACATTGAGTGAAAGTATCGAGGTGGTGGAACGTCGCCTGTCGTTTCCAGCTTGGTCCAGTGTCGTCGAATTAGATCCAGTTCGTACATATCTGATGTCAAAGGAGCAGGTCGGCTTCTAGACAGAATGCGTCCCCCAAACACATAAAGCTTGTCACCCAGAATGGTAGTTGTAGCTCCCACTAGAGCATGGGGCTCACGTCCAGTCGTTCGGTGAACATTGCACATGAGGCCAGACAAATGTGTTGAGGGGCCATTGGAAGGTCCGCCCACAGGATTCGACCGTCCCTGAGCGACATTTGGTGAAGGTCCAGCAGAAGCCGATCCAGTACCTCTGGGTTTCAGACCATCGCTTTGATCTTGCGAGTCATATCTAGAAGCACTCGACACACTGCTCATGCTATTATTGGTTTCGTGGGCGCCATATGGGTGCTGCGGCGGCGCAGAGGCTGATTCCATGGTGCTTGACCGGCTGTTAAAGAAACTCTCTGTCTTCGGGGGCGGTGTCGGTAGTGGTGAAGTCGAAGGTGACGGATCGAAGAATCTCGGTGAAGGAAGCTCCCCCTCTGGCACGCTAGGTAGATTGGGAGAGGTCGAATCTTGCGGTTGTATAGACTCTTGATATGGAGGCGATTTCGGTAAGGGCTTCGACAAACTGTACTGAAGAGTCAAGTTTCGAGCATGCTGAGGTGGTGCTTCGTTTGTGGGGGGTGCACTCGAGGTGGAGGAGTGAGCAGAGTGTAGACTACCGGATGAGCTCTTTAAGTGCAACCGCGAAGGACTTCTCGAGAGCTTGACTGATGGTAGCTTTCGAATGCCTCGATAAACGCCAGCAAGAATATCGGGGGTATATCGACCGCTCGGCTTTTCGTCGTTAACGAGGTCGGGAAAACGAGAAGGTTCGTCGCCTGCCGAATCCTGGCGGATTGTTAGTTCCGGAGAATCAACCATGATGCTTTGCTTGAGGATCGTGAAAAGCGAAACATGAGGCGATTGAAGTGCAACAGTTTGCGATGGCGGGGAAGAGTAAAGGAGCTTGAACAAAGGGCTGACCAAATAGGAAGCAGAGATAGCAGCAGCAGCAAAGGGCCCAGGCTCCAGACAACGGGAGCCAAGGGAATGGAAACGCCCGAGACGTTGCGCTGGAGATCGTACTCACGATCCGGTGAGAAGAGAACAGGGGCGTCACCGCCACAGATGGGTCCCGAGGTCACGACAGGCCGATGGACAGGGCCGGGGAGGGGATTGCGAAGAGCCGAACGCTGATCAAAACGTGGAAGGACTGAGGCGTTCGTCAAGGTCACGTCAACGAGATACAAGGAGCGCTGGAACGAGGAGTAGCGGGCGGATAGAGTCGTGGCGGTTGCTGGTCGCGGGGGAAGAGGCTCCGTCTGGAGACAGGACCGAGATAGTGAACCAAAGGAGGATAAGAACGACAGACAGGGACGGACGGAGCGGGACGGACGAGACAAGGGAGGGCCACGCGGTGGAGGCAGGGAAGACGAAGGTCAAGGGATAGAGAATACAACGGCGATGGAGACGAAATGGTGGCGTACGTACTAGAGGTAGATGCTTGAAGCCAAGGCTAGTGGGTTAATTTCGTGTCAGTCGCAAGGGGAGAGAGAATCTTGTGATGTATGGATAAGGAAGGGTTCAGGAGGTTGGAGTAAGGTATCCAGAATGAGAGGTACCGTAACCGTAAACGTAACCGTAACCAGTCAGTCACCTGCAGGTGCACGCACGCACGCACGCACCATACACAGGACAGGCACAGGCGCAGGCACAAGCACAGTATGGCTTTTGGTGACTGGACCGACTTATGCCAGGGACAAAAGCCCTGAAGTCGTGATGAAGGGATTGAACCAATGCAGTGTCAAGGTCAAGGTAGAAAGAAAGATGGACTAGAGGTGACAGGGAGACATTTGGCAGCTGAGTGCACGGACACCAAAAGTTAAGGAGGGGGTTTAGGCCTATAGAGTGATTGATGTGACGCTGCAAATAGAGCACAGCATTAATACTTGGCACTTATACATATTCTGTTTCGTATCTTTCAATTGTACACACGAATTGTTTCTATGTTTGTTTGATATTCAATTCTGTGCATCTGCAGCCTCCAAAATGTGCTGACCCCCATCTCGTAATGGTCCCCTACAAAATGGATGGAAGCGGATCCACGAGGATTTGTTCCGGCCGGCACAGTTTAGTTGTCAAGTCACTAACCTAGCCAAAGTTTATTAGGCTCCTGGCACAGGCTTGGTTTCGGATACAGGGGACACGACAAAGCTTCTGGAACCGAATCCTTGAGAACGAGATCGACTATGACGACAAAGGGGTTTCGATGGGGATGTTTCAGATAGAGAGCAGCATCAGCATTAAAAAAAAATAGGCCGCGGAGATATTTAATCCTTCTTTTCGGGAGATTTCGTCTATTCTTTCTTTTTTAGGAAGTAACATGACATTCTCTTCAAGCGCTTCAAGATGGGATGAACCAACCAATGACACCCACCATACAGGCGACTGCATAATCGACCCAACTGCGGCACATTTGCAAGCGAATCGCCCAACACAACCCTCCACTGCCTTAAGCTGGGGCTGTTTGCTGACTGAGCACTAAACTAACACGCTTCAGGGGAAGAACTAGGATCGACATAATAACAGAGGCTTATTATTACTATAGGTCTGGGTCTTATAGAAACGGCTTGTCATCTCGTCGCCCTTAATGTTAAATCATCATAAAGGAGAATTATCGTCAAGGGTTATCCTGAACCATTTCCTCGGTCCCCATCTAACCAAGTTAGTTGATGGGGCCCCCTACTGCGTAGTAAGGAAAAAAACTGACAGCGCCTAGAAGACTAGTGGAAGGAGTTGGCTTTTTGGCGACAAGGGGTCCCCTGTTTTGTACCCGGAAAGCTGGGTTCGTCAAATGTCATCACCAAGCAACATGAGTAAGGAGACAACGTTCACAATTTAATACTCAATTGCCTAAAGGAATTTGAGCTCATGTTCCAATTATTTAGTCTCTACGGGGTATTTTCTTCCCCATATTCGTCCAAGCTAGACAAGGTATCTTCTAAGTGCGACAAAGGTGATTGTCACCTTCATATGGTCCATGAAACGCGGTTTTAGTGTCGACATCCAATATGTCCGAAGCTCATTCTTTCTTGAAACCACTTGTGGCTTCTGTTGCTGGCGCAATAGTTGACATTCAATCACATGCCAATGGATTCTTGAAGGTATCTTGCTCAAGGTAGCTCCCTCCCAGGTCTTCAAGAGGTGCCGTTCGTACCATGCATTAGTGCTCATCTCAATCGTTTTGAGGCGACAGGTCTGCATTGCAAGAGACGGCAAATGACAATTTGACGAGCCACAATTGGTACGCTGCACGATCAAGTAACGTTCTCGGGCCGTAGATTAAGATAGAGTTGAATGCGGGGACTCAAGAGAGCGAGCCGTTCCAACGGGCGTCCGTTGAGGACATTATGGACTGGTGATTAGCGGTCTACCCGCCGTGAAGATGCACACGGAACGGCATGTCATCAGTGGGCCTCGACCCGGAGGCTTTTGCCCGGAGCCTTCTAAGTCTGTTTTTGGATCATCACCAAACTCCCGCTATGATGAATCTGCCGCAGTTCTGATAGCTTAATTCCAGCTCCAGATCCAAGAGCGGAAGGTGGATGATTGAGGATATTGGTCAGCTTAGTGGCTGTTGACCTTTGCAAACTTGCTACCAGACAAACAAACAATTGTTTTCTCTTATAGTAGCTCTAATAAGGCATGACCTAGCTCTATATTGACTCAATTGAGGTCGTTGTGGCTGCTTATGCCTCGCTATTATAGTGAAGCGAACTGACCAGGATAGAATACGAACCGACCCTCATATATTCTTCCACGCAACTACAGTATGGATCTTGGACAGAAATGAAAGAAGGACGATCGTGAACTTGATTGCAATGTTTCGCTCGCTATCAATTAGGTCTTCGATACTCTGAGCTGTCTCCAGTGTCTCAATGTAAGAACCGAGCATCCCCTCGCAGTGCTCACCCAACGAAACAGACACAATTACGAGCTACACTTGTACGAACCTTCAGCCAAATCTAATTATTACACGTCGAAGGCGTCAGCGCAGTTGAACTCCTTCACCGCAGCAGAGCCACGGGATCACCAAGGTAACATTTCTGTATAAACCAAGACTACTGTGCTCCTTATCTGCCGTCCTACACTTGGAGTCTTAGTCTGTTCTGTTTATAGCGTATCAATGCCCCTTCTTGCTTTGATGACTGGCGATCTTTATACCCGTCAGCAACCTTTATCAGAAACTCGACGAACCTCCTTGCCAGCTTTCGTTTTCGGGTTCTAAGTTTTGTGCAGATTTGCTGATCATTCTCCAGGTATATCGCATAGGGTTATTGATACCTCGTTGCCGGGATGTGATATGAGCCAACAAGACTTGTCCAAGTTTTCACGGCAAATATGATATCTGATGGCTCTATGTTAGCCCAGAACTCATTTCTTATAATGAGTTGGCCCTTAGAGACAAAGGATCTCCTAGTTTATGCCTAGCTCTTTGGGTTCGTTGAATGTCAGCACCTCACTTAATGGGCTGAGACTAGAGGTAACTCCGTTAACATGTTAGTCTGTCAGGCACATGAGGAATAGAACGGAGGATGTGGTGTACCGAATCAGGAGTTTGCTACGTAAAGTAAGTCTTGGGTAGGTATCAAGGATCCCAGTCAATTCTCCAACGTTCCTCTAGAGGACAAGAATCTTCCGATCCATCTCATATGACCCATTAAATGTAATCTTAACATCAGTACGTGTCCACACTTCGTTTCCATTCTTCAAGTACCATCTCTGACTTCCTTTGACGATGTCAAGGTGGATGTTGATTTTCAGTCCATCCTTTAGGTTGCCCTCGATAGTGCCCACGGTAATGCCGCAGTAAGATGGATTCAACTTGATGTCCAAGGTATCGGGGTCGACTTCGCCCTCATTTTTGATGGGACCCAAGTACCAACTGATTTCTTTGACATCATCATGGCTTTGTTCCCATCCATCGAACCCTGTCTGTGCCACTTTCCATTCGCCCTCACCGTAATCTTCAAGATTAACAGAGGCACCTGAGGTGAGCGACGTATTAGCACGCGGTCAAGATCAAAGAGGGGAAAAGTCAAACGTTACCTGACTCGTTGTTGAGAGGGTTGTAGTTCTCGCCATCGTCTTCAAGATCATTACTTGTTAGCACATGGTCTGTACCCCCCAAAGATGGAAAAGTTCGTATCTTACCTGACATTTTGGATAGATAATAGTGTTTATTAAGAGTAGAAGAGGGTTTGATGCTGAATTTTATGGAAGAGGAATGTTTGTGATTGGAAGTGATAGCAGTTAAGAGCATGGTATTTATACACGAAACATCTTCATGGCAAAGCTCTGATCACGTCATTCAACATAACTGAACTTCTCAACCTCTTGCTCATCGAAGCTCGTTAAAGTGAAGCTGAAGAAGATCTTTCCATGGTATGCATTAGTGCTCAGCAAATGTTTCTGAAAGAGATATCCCTATAACAACTGCTGGCGGATGATGGGCCATGATTGGTACCATGTACGGTTGATCGACGTGCTCGGGCCGTAGCTAATGTTGAGATGCCGCAAGAGCTGCGATTTCGATACCAAGGAACAGCTGGCCATCATCGCGCTATGACCTTTGAGGCTTTGGCATTGACTGTAGATCATTACTCCAGTACCTTCCAATGGGGCCTCAGATTGGGATTGTTCGACTCCAGTCCGGGTCTAGTTTACGCGGAATCTGAGCCGGGTGATAATATTTGTTAGATTTGCTTCTTAAGTAGATATATCTCATGCAAGGTGTATCAATCAAGGTAATTGTGGCTGACTGTCAATATTCTTGTTATGACGATCGATGCAGAGTTACAGGGAAATGTTTGTCCCTTCACATACATACAGTAAAGCCCTACACGCAACAAAATTGGGTTCAATATTCGGGGTTATTGAGGCCATGAGTTGCGTGATGTCTCGTTAGTTGTAAGCTGCACTCTCACCAAAGCAACATGCCCATAGCTTGTATCGGTAATTGATGCTCGCGAGTGATCCTAAACGGAGCTCCCGGCCAGCTGTAGCCTTTTCAGCTCTGAACTTGCATGCATGATTGCATATCATTTCCAACAAATGCTAGTGTCAAGGTACGATACCAGTCAAAACTTGGCCAAATTCCCAGAGCAAGTGTGATATCTGATAGCTCCAAGGCAGCTCAGAACTGGCTTCTCAATTGGGCAAACAAGTTCCGCGGGGCAACTTGATTGAGATTCCATAATCTTATGATTAAATATATGAGGAGAATTGGTTATTATGTGGTTGCCATGTTGTCAGATTGCATACAAACTGAACCCTTCAATCACTGCGTTAACAAGTGAGGTGCATGTTGTTGTCCCACCTTCCAATTACGACGTGGCCCTCATAATATGGTCTCACTCACTCCCCTCCAACCCCGCACTCATCACCACCAACACCATCATCACAAAATGCCCGTATCAAAAGCAATAGTCCAAGATATCCTAAAGGCGATCCCCGCCCGCATCCGCGGTCCAGGCGGTGCCGTCGCCGTTCTTTCAGATGGAGCCCTCGTTGATCAGCGCGTCTGGGGTTACGCCGACTTCAACCGCAGAATCCCCATGACGGATGATACGCTGCTTCCTATATGCTCCATCTCGAAGCAGATGCTTTGTGGATTGGTTGCTGATTTGGAAAAAAATCCTACGCCGAAGCTAGCGGAGAAGGGTGATGTGAAGGAGCAGTTTGAAGAGAAGTTGAAAGAGATTCTTCCAGAGCTTGCCAAGACTGGGGAGTTGAAGATTGATCATTTATGCAACAATCGATCGGGTATTCGCGATTATTGGGCTATTACTTTACTCTGGGGTGCGAAGCCTGAGGATCCTTACTCAATTGCTGAGCACAATGAGAAAATGTTGAAGACGATCAAGTCAACGCATTTCACGCCGGGGACGGAGTACTCTTATTGCAATACCAACTTCAACATCGTAGCAAGGGTTGTTGAAGCTACCACTGGGGAGTCGCTCTCAGATTTGCTTAATGAGCGTATTTTTGTACCGGCTGGTATGAAGACAGCTCAGTTGGGCGCAGACACGGCAAAACTTCCTCCGCCTTGTGTTGGGTATGAAGGTGATGAGGATCGAGGCTACATTCCTGCCGAGAACCGCATCGAATGGGCTGGCGATGCCGGGATTATCGCCTCACTGGGCGACATGATCGCTTATGAGTCCTTCCTGGATCGTAGCTTGTTCGATCCTACAAGCTGGTATCGAGCCATCTTCAAACCTACATCTTTCACAGATGGTGTTCCTTCGATTTACTCTCAGGGTCTAGGTCACAGTCAATACGGCAGTGTCTCGGGAATTGGCCACGGAGGTGCTCTTCGCGGTTTCAGACTTTATCGGGCTCAAGTGCCAGAAGAGCGTCTTTCAGTTGTGGCCATGTTCAACCACGAAGCCGATGCGGCTACACTCGTTGAACACATCATCCAAAGTACTTTGGCTCTTCAGAAACCTCCGCCACCTACACTGGTTGACGCCTCGCTTGCTTGGCCGGGTATCTATCTTGATGAAGGAACTCAGCTAGCAGTTACGATCAAGAATGGCAACAAGGGACAGATTGTTATCAACTATGCTAACTACACCGAGCCCACTAATCTGACAGACCCTGAGCGTGCTGAATCTCGCGCAAATGTGGCCGTCGTTGATGGTGATAATCTTCGCATCCACCGTCTGAAAGAGAACAGAACCCTCAACGCGAAGCGCCTCAAGATTGGCGACACTCCCGTCGACAACTCAGCTTTCACAGGAGATTTCTACTCTGAAGAGATCGGCTCAACCTTCCACTGCGTTGATCAGGGCGGTCTCATGTTTGGCACGTTCGAGGGGTTCTTGGGTCACAGCCCAGCTCAATTCATGCGATATCTTGGAGGGGATGTCTGGGCGCTTGCGAACCCGAGAGGTATGGATGCGAAGCCACCTGGGGACTGGACACTTGTATTTCACCGGGACGAGAAGGGTGATGTCGTTGGTGTTACAATTGGATGTTGGTTGGCGAGGAAGATTGAGTTTGTGAAGAAGTGATCCTGAGGAAGCTGGCGCAGAGAGATGGGATAGTAGTCTGCGGTCCTTGTACAAAGAGGCCTCTGCATCACAGGCAGTGTTTAAACTTATGACTGATATACGATTATATGTATCCCGCTATAAGGCACCTTCAGATAGATATATAGATCAGTTTACTTGTATTGGGCATACATTCCCGACAGCTCATGCTCATCATGCTCATCGCTGAGGTTTGCATGTGGGGCAATCAGGATGCATGCATTCAAAACTCGACATTCCAAGGCTTGAGCGCATCCGTTGAATTGATGGCCATTGAGGAATCGCATTTTGATAATTCTCATACTGGCACCGGCCTTCTTTCTCCGCCGAGGTTATGATGAGCTTCACAAGCTTGTGTGGACCCTAAAAGCTTAACGCCGGTATCGGTGACGGATGACCCAAACCCCGCGATCCAAATTAACCACATCGCATGAGGGAACAATTTGGAGGAACTAAGATTTCACGCTCAATAGATTCATGGGGTTTGGTCATTTCTTCATTTATTTCATCTCAGAGCTATCACAAATGGCTCAAATCTAGACTAATCTATTTGATTGGTCGTTCCATCAAAAGATCTCATGTCATGGCGTACTAACCCCAGTCCTTTTGCGCTCATCTGCAAGGTATCATAATATTAAACCGCTTTTTTATAACTTGTTTACTGAGGGGGAAGAACCTTCTCCTTGGCAAGAGGGGTGAATCGGAGGTAAGGCTTGACGATGCGGAACTCGGGGAAGAGGGTCTTGGCCTCCTCGTTCTTGACGGAGGGGTGGACGATGACATCCTCACCAGGGACCCAGTTGATAGGGGTGGTGATGCGGTACTTGTCTCCGGTCTGGAGGGAGTCGATGACGCGGAGGACCTCGGCAGCGTTGCGGCCGGTGGAGGCGGGGTAGGAGAAGATGGTGCGGATGGTCTTCTTGGGGTCGATGATGAAGACGGATCGGATAGTGAAGGCAATGCCCTTTTCATCGACGTTGGTAGCATCCTGCTGGTCGATCCTGCGATTGTCAGCTAGATCTTTCACAAGGAACACTTAGTGTAACTTACATGTCGTAGAGGAGAGAAACTTGGCGCTGCTTATCGCCAATGATGGGAAACTCAACGTTACCGCCGGTAACCTCGCCAATATCCTTGATCCATCCCTCATGGGACTCAATAGTGTTGGCAGAAAGACCAATCAGCTTGACACCACGCTTGGTGAACTCAGGTTGAAGCTTGGCAAAGGCGCCGAGCTCAGTGGTGCAGACGGGAGTGTAGTCCTCGGGGTGAGAGAAGAGAATGACCCAGTTGTCGCCGATGAACTCGTGGAAGTCAATCTTGCCCTTTGTGGTCTCGGCCTGGAAGTTGGGGGCGATGGAGCCCAGACGAAGGGGAGCGGGAGCAGACATTTTGTGTTAGATTTTTTTTTTATGAGAGGCTTGAGAGAAATATGAAGAGAGGAGGAGAAGTTGTTTGGAGGGAGTGGTGGGGAGGGGGGATTATATAGGGAGATGTGTTCTGAGACTTTGGGACTTTAGAGGGAGCTTGCACCTTGTTGGAGCAGTGTTAGTGGCAGTGGCAGATTAGAAGAGGCTTGCGTTATTAAGCTAAGATGACGATCTGGGTTGTCTGGCCCGGGCATTTGAATACGCCACGAGGGTAGTGATATTGGTGATTGGAAAGCCAAGCTTTGGGGGGGGTGGTGTTGGCGTTATAACGGTAGCCCTCCAAGACCCTGAATATTCGTCCCATAGAAACTGCCTATTCCCCAATCAGCCAATGCAATATCTCTTTTATTCTTTTTTAACTACATAAGCTATCCTAGTAACTTAATTCTATAGAGACCATCATATGAAGCTCATCATCATCCATCATGACAACCCCG
Organism: Fusarium algeriense; assembly: GCA_002982035.1. NCBI lineage: Eukaryota > Fungi > Ascomycota > Sordariomycetes > Hypocreales > Nectriaceae > Fusarium > Fusarium algeriense. The sequence goes on from PVPY01000800.1 coordinate 105,790, forward strand.
CCAAAAAAAAGGAAGAAGCATCCATATCGCGATGCACCCCTCACTAAAAAGGTGTCCCCCCGCCATAATCAGCCCCTCACTTGACCCCAGAGGGGCAAGGCTCGTAATTGCGTGCTGTAGAGATGTGGTGATTGGTTGGGTCCGGCGCATTGTGCCATCGGGCGCGGCAATGCTGCCATCGAGCTGTTCCTGACGCAATTGCTCTCTATGAAGAGGCGATGGGCCGGGGGTGATTGCGGAGGATGAGTTTCGGAAGTCGGGGTTGTTTACTTTGAAGGATCAAGCTTGTGTTTGAGGGATGATGACTGAGTTTTGGACTGAGGTTGATGCTTTATAAAGAGGTTAATTATTGAACTAAAGGTTACTCGCGATTAGAATCTAGAGAGCTTAACAGATGATGTTGTGGTGGTGTTGCGCTTCATCGCTGGTGGAACAAACCCTGCCTGTCAATCCAACTTCACAAGACGCAATGCCAGCCAAGTCTATCACACAACCATCACATCGCATCGCGTTACAACTGCACTTGAAGATGCAATTGCAATCACAAATACCTACCTACCGATATCCAAAGATATTTGTCCCGCCCGAGCCGACCGGTGCTTCTGTGGTGCTGTCAGATTTAGGTTCAGGGTAATCGGGAACCTCAGAAGCATCTAGACTTTTAAGCGTAAAGAGGCTTGCAAAAGCATCCTATGGAGTCATATTGAAGGTCAAGGTGTGCAGGAGAATTCACATGTTAAGTACGAGGACATGAATCGATATGGTATAATATTGGGGTGTTATTGAATATATAAATGCTGTAGTATCTTCCACGGAGTTGACGCATTAACGAACCAGGACGTTGAAAAATTTAATCCCCGTACATGTAACAAATTCAAGGAGTGCATCAACTTGGACACAGCCTCACGGTAGCTTTGAAGTTTGCAACGCATGAACAACCATGCCATGACACAAAGCACTTGAATGAGGCGGATCTTACTGCTGAGTCCTCACCGTTCTCGAATGCCCCATTCATGGAGGATGCTGACACCCTAGTATTTAACAAACAAGATCAGGCCGCGTGGCCTAATGGCTAAGGCGCTAGATTTCGGCTTTCGAGCAAATCGAGAAATCTCTAGAGATTCCAGGTTCGACTCCTGGCGTGGTCGATTTTTTAATGGTCATCTCTACTAATCTCCCTCTCCATATTCTTTTTTGTTCCCCATCTTTTAGTGTTTAATGTTTCAATTCAATCTGGAGATGAGGTCTGCAAGGGATGATTTTTCAGCTGCTCCAGCTCCCAAAATGTCTGGCTGGCTATATGGCTCTATTTTAAAAGTCGCCAAGGCATGGCGTTGAGAAGCCAAGACGTTTTAAACATCGGTAAGCTTAAATTAGCTTCTTAACTCAATCACGATACCAATGCATCAATACGAAAATTAAACTCCATAACTTCTTCCATAATATCCTCGCATGATCATCATCATTAATCTAAATGAAGCGTTCTCAGCCGCAGTGACATTCATAGCCTGTGGACCTCAATCATTGCGATCGCCTCAGGCTTCTTCGCATCTGATACGTGCAAACGCAGTCTGAAACCAAGGGATCCATGATCTAGTGTCGGAAGTGAAATAATTCTGAGCGATAACTACCGCAGATGCCACGCGTCGGGACCTTATTCCTTGTTTCTTATATTGCCCGGCATCAAATCATGTAGCAGGTTATTAAGGGGTAGTGGAGAACGATCAACACTCTGTTTTTTCCGGAGCCTTGTAAGTGTTTGGGATTAGGAGCCGGGCATCAGTTTATAGAGTGCAACCCCAGATCAACTCAATTGAGTTTCCTTCTTCTCTTTTTGTGTTGTCTTGTCTTAGCCACTCTTTTTTTATTTTCCTTAAAACATCGTCTTGATGATGATGTACACAATGTCGCGTTCTTCAGTCCTCACTTGCGTTACCATCGCAGCCATTCTCTTTTTTTTTATTGTCATTTCTACCTTTTTTCAAGAATCATTAGAAGTTCCGTGGGTGTACGCGCATAGCAAGGCAGAAGAATATTGGGATAAAGCTTTCTCGTACGTCAAATTCCTTAGTCTCGACTGTCTTACCGTGGGCTCTGTTCCCCAGGATTTTGGTGACGGCGCGATAAAACTTGGCAACGTTTCTTGGCTTGCGCTAACGATTGTTCTAACTTTACTAGAACACCACAGAACAACACGGCATCCAACGAAACTGTACAAGGCAGTTCGGAAGTCAACTGCGAAGATCCGTATCGAAGACCTGGATATCTTTATATCCCCGCTGATATAAACGGTACCGATCAGTATAAGAAGACACAATGGATTCCCTTTAGCGACGATCTGCTTGATGCAGAGGCACCCGATTACGCTGTTTATCCCGCGGCCGGCGAAGTCATCTTTAATGCGACGGAACCAGAACCTGCATTCGTCGAATCAGCTTCTACACCACGACAATGGCTCCCCGAGGCAATTGCTGAGAGTACCAGAAGAAAGAAGGCCATTAATGCCAATAGCAAGACTAGTGTCGAGGCGTTTGCTTCAATGAAGGATGATGGCGGCTTTGGCTGGCTCTGGGGTCGTCGCATCATTCTCTTTAGCGATTCAGTCGATCGATTCATGATGGAATTTTTCTGCAGGGAGTTCAAGCGCGGCATGAAGCAACCTAAGCCTCACACCCTCGCCTCCTGCGATATTCCCGAGTTCAACTTGACATTCCACCACTGGCACTTCGCCGGCAGTATGACATATCGTCCTGATTGGTGGTGGATGGACGATATGGAGGAGATTGCTCTTGAGGAACGATGGGATAAATACTGGACTCCTCTGCAAGATCAAGTCCGCGGTCCAAATGGCCGCCCCGATTTAATCCTCTGGCAAAACGGCCTCTGGGACCAACGCGCATTCTGGGAAGCTGGTGAAGCTAACCATGAAAAAGACGTGTATCCTATGGGAACACGCGTTCGCCAATTAGTCTGGCAAGAAATCCGTTTCGTCGCCGCTCGAATCCGCACGTTTGTTGAGAGAATCCACACTGAATTCGGCGATGCACCTGTTATGTTTCGCGCTATGACTATGCATCGTATGAGCGATGCTACAGATGCAAGTATTTATGATCTGGAGAGACTGGCGCGTGCGACAGCGGAGAAGGCGGGCCATGAAGTGTTTGAGTGGGGACGCTTGATCAGTTCGCTTTCGATGTTGTATAAGGATAAGACTCATCCGGGCAGGGGACCTGCGAGTTGGCTTTGGGGGAATATGGTGCTTGAGTATCTTGCGAGAGTTGGGGGTGCGGGTGATGAGAGGAGAAGGCCGTATTTTGAAGGCTGGGATAAGTGTCATGATAAGCTGGTGAATTGGGGTGGGCGATAGACTGCATACACATATTTTATGACAATAGATTAATATAATGTTCACAATTAATCCGAAAACGGCTACTGTCATGTTGTGCAATTTGGATATTGGAGTGTTGAAGGTGTTGGCGCAAAGTACAGCCGTGGTCGAGATGCTCTCAACTCCAGTCGCCAGAGAGACAATGCATGTGTTGTTAGCATTTACTAGCGCAGATCAGGACAAGAACTGGATTCCGACACGATTTAAGACCTTATGGACAGTATTACAAATAGAAAATATACGCTATTGATCATAAATGCAGTAACAGTTCAATCGCTTGCGTAAGTTGAGTAACGCTGTTCCATGCAGCCAGTCCATTCCACGTTGCTAATACCGTACCATCAACTCGTTGAAAGCCAATCACCTTTGCCATTTCAATGCACAACTACCAACCCATCGAGCCAACGTCTTCATTCTTGTGACTTATCACTCACCAGGCTCTTTGAGAGTTCCTTCACCCTCGCCACCGCGACCGCTGCCCGGTCAGCATCAGGCGCTTCTGATGTGAACACAAGCGCCAGCACAAGCGCAGCATCAAGTCTTAACAGGCATTCCTCTTTTGCAGTAACCTCAGGCCAAGATTTGATCTCTGTGTAGCCTTTGACGAAGCTATCGTCGAGTTGGCTAAACTCGAGCGTGCGAAAGATGTCAATGGCAGCTGGACCGACGAGAGCATTCGTCCAGTCGATAACAGCACTTATTCGCCCACCTCTATGGCGGAGGTTGACATCGCGAAAGTCCATGTGAAGTAGACTTGAACGGAATCGTTTGAGGTCTTCGAGAATGGTGTGGATGTGGTCCCAATCGGTCACCCAGGTTGAAGCTTCGGGGACTGTTTGCGACAGCACTGAGAAGCGTCTCTTCAGTCTTTGTTCAATTGTCGAAAACACATTTGTTGTCTCCAAAGCGACTGTCTTCATCGCCGGATTAGATAGCGGCGCTGAGTGTATCATCGCCGCTACACGACCCATCTCCTCAAACGTGATGTTTGTTCCGTCATCGTCCACGTACTCGCACAACATAGCTGGGTAACCATCTTCTTCGAGGAACTTGTATGCTTTCGGCACAGGGACAGAACCGTCTTGAAGAAGCTTGTAGATCTGCATCTCTTGTTGGATGAGATCACTGGCGTTGGTGTTTGGGTCATTGGCGTTTTGGTAGACCTTGACTCTCGGAACTCTGAGAACAACTTGGCCGTATACTGGCGATTTTGCTTTATAAACGAGGCATTCAAGGCCTTCTCCGGCGATTTCAACGTCAGTTAAGTTCTCTGTTTTGATGAAGTGCTGAGCTACCTCCATGTTGGCTTGCAATTGCTGACTTGCCTGGAGAGTCGAGAATGATGTTTGCGAGAGATGTTTCTTTGAGAAGAATTATTTAGAAAGGTGCAAGTTCTCTTCGGCAACATTTCTATATGAGGCTCGTATATGCACGAATAGCTTAGCGTCGAAGGATCGTGAATGAGTCACAAAAGACGTGGGATCTAATTGAGTTGGAGTCCACTTGCTGATAGGCCAACTCTCTATTGCGCAACAATACCGGAATACTGAATTTAAATAACAGCCATAGATAGCTTCTCAAATGTTGAGTCTTGGACAGGAATGTCGTAGTGAATGAATTGCATTGCCATAACAGAATGTGGTAACATTATGTACGAGTTACATGATCTTTTTTTTGCTCTTTCATACCAGCGCATGAACCATTCCACTGAACTAACCGCCCAGAAACAATTAGACGAATATTCTACGGAAGAAATGGATTATTCCACTTTGTCCAGTAAACCCGCTGGTGACCGGGCGGCTGGGTGGGTGTAAGTTAGCCTGATACTACGAGATCACCATCAACGTCATCACCAGTGTCTTCCCTACTGAGATCAGAGTCTGGCTCCCATGGTCGAGATAAAAAAAAATCCAAGGTCAGTATTGCTTTGCTAGAGAATATCTTTGGGGGTTCTGGGAATATAGACCCAGTCGCGATATTGTATTTCTCAGATAGGTCCTTGAGATCCTCTAAGGTGTAAGACATTTTGGAGGAATCGAAGTTGCTCTGCAAGAAGGATCGAGGTTCTGGAAACGCGCCCGCCTGCTTTTCCTGGCACAGTGTGCGCATGGCCTCGTACATATCCTTATGAAGGTGTTGTGAGTCGATTATCACGTCAGAGATAGAAGGTGGGAGTAGTTCGACCAGACTCGCTGCGTCAAAGGGCTTGGATTCTATGGTACCGGTAGGACTATGCGCACGGAAAACTCCAATGAATAGAGTCCCGCCAAGAACTAACGTGTTGAGTTTGTCGAAATCCTGGAATGAGCCCAGGATGTTGCTGGGATCAAAGCCAGTGACTGCATGATTGAAGTATCCTACATAGCGTAGCGTTGATTGACATTGCCGCAATGCTCCTGGGAGTTGCGCGGGTTGTATAGGTGCATCATGTCCAGAGATGAAGATGAACGACTCAAGCGGGCCGCATCTCTGGATTAGCCTGTAAAGATTATCCTCGGTTATAAATACGTTGATGAGCTTCAGACATGTGAGGTTTGCGAGTGGCTGTTCGGGAGGGTCCTGTGGGTTAACGGGCCACTCAAGTCGACCAGACTCGATGGAAAGTGTCTTGAGGTTCGGTGCCATGTTGAAGAAATTCACCACGGCCGACAAGTCACAGAGGGTCTGGGGCCAATGAATCGAGGTTTCGAGGTGCAGATGCTGCAGAGACTCCGGCTTTTTCTCAGTTTCCAGTGCCGGACGCTGGCTGAACCTGCGCCAGGACCCTGTCTCCTTCAGAGAGAGTAGCTGGATGTTGGGCATCCTGCAAAGTAGAGTATACAGGGGAAATGGGTCCAGGTAATAAGTAAGACGTCGAATAAAGGATCTTTGTTCCAGGCTGCGATGGCGATGACTCAGAAATCCCGTGATTTTCTCCTGGGACCATCCCCAAGCGTCAATGTCGTGATAGAGGAATGGCAAAGCAGCTTTGTTGAGGGTCCGACAAGTGCGTACGAGGCTCAGAAGGCCAATAGTATCCCCATCAGATGGCTCTTCCCATACTTTGCTCGGGCCGGGAGTCGTGAGTGAGGTTGGCTAGGGACAGTGACTTAGATGGTCATTTCGGCAATGATTGTAGAGATACCAACATATGTTGGCTAGAATCTCAGGGGGCATACGATCCAGAGCGGCGTTAGACATGACGAGTTTGGTGAGAGGTGGATGAAAGAAATGAAAATATTTGGTGGGCTTGAAGGGTTTTATCGATGACTGAATGTTACACACGTAAAGAAAGAGCAACGTGATGATTTGATGCTGAGATAGCCTATACGCCGAAGCTGCATTGCCCCAAGGTAACACAAGAAGAAGTTTTAAGCCACAAGAAAGTAGATGATATAATCGCCTCAGACGAAGAAAACATAATAGCTACTGAGATCAAAGTCGACGGTTGTTATTGCAGAGCTGTGAAACTACACGCATGTGTCTAGGAATATGCAGGGAATCGAAATAGATACCAGATGGAACATTTAATGAAAGCGTTGTCATGGTCATTGAAGTAGTTGGAAAGCACTGAGAATAAAAATGTCAGTAGATTAATCGTAAACGTAGTATTTAGTTCTAGATGCTATGCTATTCTTCATTGTATACATCTGCATACTATCTTAATGCCACGTATAAAGCTTCAAAGATACACCTTATTATCTTTATATGTCATAGTAAATATCACATTCAAAAAGACTTCTCGTATATACGGAATGATACATTGGACCCTCTGCTCAGCTCTAACAGCATGTCTTGCGAGAACTCCCCTTCCTCCCCTCCCTCCCCCTCCATCTCGAAGTCGTACTGTCGAAACTCCTTCAGCTTTGGAAACGCACCATGTCTTGCTGCCTTGGATAGTGCACATATAGGCTTGTAGAGGTTCATAAACATTGATTCAATAATGACGCTCTGAATTGATAATGGCAGCAGATCAACAAGACATGATTCGAGTGGGGTTCCGCCTTCACCCCATTTGAAGCCACCTTCTGGACCGCTTAGGACAAATGTCTCAAGGTTAATCAATCCTTTCATCGAGCTGATATGAGCTCGCTTATAGCCGCACTCAATTTCGAGGTAGCGTAGCGTGCTCCGACGCACAGAAAGTGCTCCCGGCAACGTTTGGGGTAAAACGATATCTTTATCCAAACTGTGCTTATATAAAGAGTTCTGCATAAATCTGCTTATGAATGACTCAAGCTGTGAGCATGAATCAAGAAGAAAGTTGAGTGCCTTTGGGCTAGTCGATTTGTGCATGATTTCAAGACATTTGACCTTTGCTAGGTCCGCTGATATGTCTCGGCCTGACCAAGACAAACTATCAACTTCGATGATCAGCGTGTCAATGTTGGGTATCCATTGAAACAAATTTAGGAAATGGGATACATCACAAAAGGGTTTCTCTTGTCCAGCGCTCAGAGTTCTCGATATGTAAATATCGCAATGATTCTAGTTTGTTTGAGCCAAAGGGGTTACCCTTATTAAACGCACCCTTTCTGAAGTCGAAGTCGATGTGCAAGATCTGAATATTCGGCATCAGCGTCAATAGCACACTGGGGCCGAGACTGCCTGAACCACGTTCCCCTGAACCAGTGTCTTTTCGTGATAGAAGAACATGCCTCAAACTGAGACTTCGAGCGAATCTGAGGAGATCAGGCCGATGTAGGCCCCGGATGGTAAACATCAAGCTCTGGGGCCCGGGGCTTTCGGCTTTAATGCGGTGGTAGAGATGGGGGAGGGTGATATTGTAGAGAGCTTGACATGTCTCGGAGAGGCTGACCAGAGCTTTGACTCCTTTAGTATGACGAGCATCATCGTAACGGTCCCAGACGTGAAATGGGCAAATTGTCCCGGGCGCTTGTTTGTGGACAAAGTGGGATCTAGACTCGGTCTGACAGTGCAAACAGAAAAAACTTGCATATCTTGTCAAGAACCTCTGGAGGAAGAGAAAGAAAGGTCATTTGAGACATGGTGGTGCCTGGAGGGAATATTAGGGAGATGAATTTGGCAGAACTGAAGAAAAGATTTGAACGAGAAAGTCATTGACACGAGAACGATGGACAAGAAACTACTCATCTACCCCGCCGGTCAAGCTAGGGTATAAGAATCATTCAGCAAAAGAAAACAGGCTCAATTATCAGGATGCGTACAATGCAGCCCGTAAGCCACTGTTACACAAGGAGAGGGAAAGCCTGATTTTGGTGCAGCGACCGAGGCGGTCAACTGAGACACCAGCTTTGAGCGATGAAAATTTTGGTTGCCCAGTCACTAAAAAAGATTCGCGTAACGGTCTATGGCACTTGGTTGGCCACATGCAATGCAGCATGGGAGGAAACATGAGTATCACAGATAGTGCTCGGAATTTAACGGAGTCTTGATGCGGGCAAACAGAGTTCGAATATGCACTCTGCAGAGTTTGTTTCATGTTAAATGGCTATCACAAGAGATAAAAAACAATATTTTGAGATCAGTATGACGTAGGATGTATTTGACTAAAGATTTGGAAGTTTAGGAGTGTCTTAGTCTAAGTTTATCCTGGACTCTACATAAGACCCAGCTAGTACCCAAGTCGGTGATGTGCCTCCATGGCCGCTGCTCCAGGTGTGCTTGAAGGTGTCCCAGCTGGAGGAGCAGGGCTTGCAGCGGGAGAACTCTCTGCAGGAGGTGCAGGAGGAGCTTCTTCTTCAGCCGCCGGAGTAAACGCTGCTTCAGCCAAAGGAATCTCTCCCACCGTTCCACCTGTAGCTGCACCAGCATCGACATTGGCCAACGCACCGGCTGCTTTCTTGGAGAATTGAACCAAGTTATCCTCAGACGGACTGGCTATAGTTAGCACTTGTTTGTTAAGTATGGTAGATTGTCACTTACGGATTGATAGCCATCACCTGGCCAAGCTGGCAATGCGGTCCAGTCGCACAGTACAGATAAATAGGCTCCGTGTTGTTCAGAGGAACATTGAATGTCCCAACAGTAGTCTGCCCAGCTTCAAAAGGAATATGTCCACTGTGGATAACACCAGACTGTGTAGCCTGAAGAGGCTGGCATGGGGAATCTTCAGAGCTCTGAGTGACAGTATGATTCCCGTTACTGAACTGGAACTGAATCACATCTCCGGCAGCCGCTCGAATCATGTTTGGAACGAAAGTATCTTGAGATCCGCCGACGACAACCGGGATGATTCTGTTGGCTCGAGGTTCAAGGGGTGGATTCTTTCTGACTGTGGAGTATTAGTATGACTCTTTGGGTGAGAGTGACGAGGACCTACTCGTAAGCCGCTGGTGAGCCTCAAGTTCGTGAAGTTCTCGTGGGGACATTTCAACGAGTGGCATGGCAGTAGCAACTGCAGCCCACAAGAAGACCTTAGACAACATCCTGAGTATTATCAACGAGCAAGAAATGTAAAGTTGGTTGGTAATGAGTGTATAGTCAAAGAAGGTCCAGCCAACTAACAAAAATTCAAATTAACAATTACAAATCCTCACCAGGAGGTAAAAGAAAAGAATCTTGGTTCTCAAAGAAGGTAAGAAAGGTAAACTGATCTGCAAATCAGACCATTATTTCCGACAGATCTTCATGACTGTCTTTATACTACTTTCAAATCACGAAAATCAGGCACACGCCGAGCCTTATCTCTACCCCGAAACTCGTCAAGTGTTGAGCTGAGACAAAATTATCAATAAAGTTGCTCTTTCGCAAAATATGACAAATTCGCTTATGGCCAAGATGTTTTACAAAACTTTACCTGTTTCATGTTACGGTTACGTGGTGTTTCATCAACCACTTGGATTGTATAGCCGAGATGTGTTTTTAAGTAATATTTCATGTTTTGTGTATTGATTCATGTTTTAGAGTGTTATTTCATGTTTGGAGGCGTGTCAAATCGATAGTGGGTTTTGAAACGCGTATGCGTGGCCGTCGGTAAGTGGGAGGCATCTCGGGCTTGGCGATCTTGATTGAGGTTTGATGTGATGTTGCATGATTGATTCATCTGATATCGCGGCTTTAATGCCTAGATGGGGAGGTTTAAGAGCCGAGGTGTGAACCGCAGGAGGTGAATGATTCTTGATCGCCTTCAAGCCTGTTTCATCAACATCAGGGAATTTTGATGTGACAGGAGTGAAGATAATCGTATTGTTAACCATAAATACAAAGCACTGCCACTTTATAGACTTATCAGTTAAGATTATTGAGATCTGTCGCGTATCAAGTTTGTGACAAGTTGAGTTGAGATGAGGTAACGGAGGTAAAGCATAATACACCCTTGATTACGAAATGACCAGCCACGTCATCTAACCACTCTCTCTACCCATTGGAATAACCCCAAGACCATCCTCACTATCAAATCTACTCATTTGTTCTGCAAGACTTGTCCTTATTTCGCTATGAAGTCAAAGACGAGAATTACTCCGTGGGGGCATAATCTTATCCCCGCAGAACCCCGACCCCAATTAGCCTGATCATGCTCCCCCGCAAAGACCCCAATCTGAATATCGTCACTTTGCCGCTACTAGGGGACAATTTCATGCTATCGTTGGTGGAATTTTAATTACCGATCGTGCCTTGACCGACTAGTGAGGTTCCATTGCCGGGTCTCATCGAGGATTGTATTAACTACGGCAGCGAATATCCGAACTGAGCTTGATGGTAATATATTTTCTTGAATGTGATTTGTGGATTTAAAAGCCTGAGCTTGGGTTTGGAGATATACTTTGGGGGTTTAAATGAGCGGAGGACCGGCCAATGCGAGGTTGAACTAGTAGATTTATATATATGGCTACCACTCTGTAGTACGCATTTGGTCCTTGTGCCAAGTATCGTGACAAGATGAAGGGCTTCATACTGAAAACGGCTCTCATTGCCGCAACTCTCTTCTCCACTGCAGCTGCGTCCCCCACAGGTCCCGTTGATACATACAAGAAATGCCAACGTCAAACAAAACGTGCCACAGAAGGCTGTCCGAAGGGAACTCTCTTTGTAGCCAAGGATGATCCACGAGCGGACTTTACCTCCATCCAAGACGCCATTGACTCTCTCGGCAACACTACAACCCAAGGACACATTCTCATCGCGCCCGGCAACTATTACGAGCAGCTTAATGCCACACGCAGAGGTCCTCTCCATCTCATTGGCGCTTCAAACAAACCTTGGGTGAAAGACCTCTACGCAGATATTGACGTCAACACCACTGCTCAGAACGACGTTCAGATTTGGTTCAACCTCGCAAATACAAACAATGGAAGTTTGAGTGATAATGTGTTCACGAGCGTACTCACTGTTGGACCCAACTTTAACGCTACGCTCACTGGATCTGGACCTACGGGTTTCCCTGTGCCCGCGGATACTCCATTCGGTTGCACGGATTTCAGAGCGTATAATATTGATTTCAGAAATGATTTTGCGCCGAGATCTGTAGGACCAGCACATGCAGTTGGTGTGAGCAGGGCTAATGCGGGGTTTTACTCTTGCGGATTCTACTCTTATCAAGACACTGTAAGTCAAAGTCACCAATTTCAAGATGAAGATGTAGCTGACTGACTTTATAGGTTTATGTTGGAAAACTTGGAAACGCTTACTTTTATGACAACATCATCGCTGGAGAAACAGACTTCCTTTACGGGTTCGGTACAGCATGGATTGAGAAATCAACACTATCTCTCCGAAACTGCGGTGGAGGCATCACAGCTTGGAAAGGCACCAACACAACATTCACCAATAAATACGGCGTCTACATCGACAACTCACAGCTCATTCCTTCAAACTCAACCATTGCTACAAACCTAGTTGGAAAATGTGCTCTCGGCAGACCATGGAACTCGCAGCATAAATCAATCTTTATGCAATCATACTTTGATGCTGTTATTCTTCCTGCTGGATATATCAAATGGAGCACCTCGACACCAAGAGTTGATAATTATACTTTCATGGCGACGTGGAATAATTACGGGCCGGGATATAATGTTACGGCTGAGAAGATGAGTAATGTTACCAAGGTTTTGACGGATAAGGAGGTTAAGCCTTATCGATCACCTGCGGATGTGTTTCAGACTCCCGAGGGAAAGTTTGGACATGTCAAATGGATTGATAAGAAGGCTTTGTAAAATATTGCTCAGTGGCTTGCTTAGTTCAGGAGAGTCAAACATCTTCCGCGGCTTGAATATATCACATGTGAATCACCAACACTCGGCATCAGAAGCTCAGCTTAACATGTATGTTCATTCACCTGAATGTCTCAGCCCACTCTGTCAGCCTCATCCAAGGCTATGTCTCAAAACATGTAAGCCATCACAAATCTAAGACAACTCTCAAATATTATTCCCGCCTTACTTTCGTGCTTTGATGTGAATTATTAACCGCTGCCAAGTCAATGAGGATCCCCAAAGTGAAATGAGATTGAATCCATCTGCAGGGGTTAAACTCTGCATGTATCCAATGGTGGGCTTCGATGGTTTAATTGCCCCTTATTTTAGTTCGCGGGGTAAAAGACGCTAAGATTAGTGGTTGAACCATCAGAATCGGGAGTTGATCACATGAACTGAGAAGAAAAACCAAGATGCTACTTTACGCGACCATTGACCTCTATAAAAGTATTAGATATATGATCCAAGTTAATTACAAGAGGAATAAGAAGCAAAATGTCTTCAATTAGCATACCGTCAATGCGCAATAGCTCCCGAGGCTGGGATCATCTATACCATATCAAGTAATATTATTGACACAAGTGGCAAACAAACCAGTCATCATCCATCAAACAAGCCACTTCCTCTTCCCCGGAGGAAATGTTCCTGGTAATAAGAATCCTTCTTCAACGGGCGCCGAACCAAGACCATAAACACATGCCCCTGTCTCGATCTACAAATCTGACATTTCCCTCCTCCACTTTCTCCTCAACCTCACGACATGAGCTGACGAGACATTCTGCCTTGGAGGCGCCTTCGCAATGGGCTACTCTGGTGGCGACGACCAACGTACCCCTTCTATAACAATACCCATTGCTGTCTGTATGGGCATTTCTCTTTATAACGTTATTGAGCTCAATGTTCTTATTCTTACGACGTTCAAAACAAGGAAGAGCTTGTATTTCTGGAGCTTTCTTGCTGCCACGAATGGAATTGCACCTCATACCATTGGATTTCTTCTTAAAAATCTTGTCTTTTCAGATAACTTTATTTTATACATCACGCTTATCTCCGTTGGCTGGGTTTTGATGGTCACGGGCCAATCACTCGTTTTATACTCACGCCTTCACCTTATCTTCTGGAATCAGTTTGTTATGAAGCTTGTGTTGGCTATGATTATCACCAATGCTGTTGTTTTACATATTCCGATTATTATTCTTATGTACGGCGCCAACAGCAGCGAAAAGAATCCTTGGGTACATCCTTATCAGGTCTACGAAAAGATTCAAGTCACAGTATTCTTTTTTCAGGAACTTATCATCTCGGCAATTTACATCAAAGCCTGTTCTTCATTCTTTGGGACGGAAGGACTTTTATACAGGAAGAGCGTTCGACGAATGAGGAGGCATTTACTCTTCGTCAATGTCGTCATTATCCTTCTCGACATTCCGATCCTAGTCCTCGAATTCGCAGACTTTTACGACTTTCAAACAGCCTACAAAGCAATTGTCTACAGTATCAAGTTGAAACTTGAGTTTAACCTTTTGAATCGTCTTGTGGAGGTTGCAAAGGGGAATGATACGCGTGGGACAGAAGATGGAAATCAAATTGTGCGATTGAATGTTTTTGAACAAGACTGTGCTGGGTATGTGGCTAGGAATTGTGAAAGGGGAGATTCGGGAGAGGCTGATGCCAAGACACGAAAACGAAGGGACTCGAATGCTGATGATAGGATATTGATTGAGACGGAGATATCTGTTAGTTATGTGGAGAGGAGGGAGGATGATAATGACAGTACGAGAAGAGGGATATCGATATAGGAATAAGTTAATGAAACTAAGTAATGATCTAAATTTCCAACCGTAATGCTGTATTCAACTGTTCTCCAAGCGGGAGTGTAACCTCAAGAATAGAAGACTGTCCAACTTCTGGTTGCAACACAAAAGAAAATTTTCACCTTGATCTATTCAGGCATCCAAGACCCTTTCTGATGTCACATAGTAAGTGACAAGGGATGAATATAAAAAGAGGAAGCAATGCTCTTTATATTTCAAGCATCAGGCACCACCTCACTGACCAAATTGCTCTTTATACTCCCAAGTAAGAAGTCAAGGCAATCTACTAAGTGCAAATTCTTTTGTCTCTTTTATATAAACGGCCTCAAAGAGTTTCCCCTTCTCTTTGACCCTGATAATAGAAAACTTATCCATCTTCTTCCAAAAGATTCAAAATATAAGAAAGTGTGTAGCTCCGCAATGGGAAAATCCGTAGAGAGGAGCTTTCTTTTTGGTGTTGCCATCTTGATTTCTTGTCTTGTAGGATCCCGGCTTTTTGTAGTGTTGAGTTGGATTGTCTTGGCCGAGGAATTGGAGCTTCTTATACTCCTTAAAGGGAGGCAAAAGAGTCATAATCTAGGCTTTTTTATTAGCAATTATGCTATAGTAATTGGTCAGGCATTTTGGTATAATATCTAAATTGTGAGCTTGATGTGTTATTTGCAGTTGAGACCTGTGGCTGGAAGTATATATATGCTCACACGAACTCAGTGTAGCTCCGCAAACTTCGAAGGTCCTTGCCAGGATTCAAGAGCGGATATGCTTCTTCGCAACTTTTGTCGCAACCGCGCTGAGAGGTTTTCTTTGTTTCGATCGCGTCTGAGGATTGATATTGACAGAAGGGTTACTGTTCGTGAGAATGTAGTCGTTATGAATTGTCGATTCAAGCGACAATGGAGGGTATGTACACGGTAGAGATGCGTAAACATAATCTGGGACGGTTTTGCCGAGGCGTGGGAGCTCACCAGGACCGTTACCTAGCTCGATGGCTTCTTGTTGGGGATAATGCGGCATCCCACTTGAGGTTGACGAAGAGGACTCATGCATCCTCCATCATACTCCAGAGGATACAGCAACAGCGGTGTGACCCTTCAAACTGGCCTCCCTTACACGCAGAACAGCATGTCCAACGAAGCCTCCATCAATGATATTTAATACCCAAGTTTTCTTGATATAATTACCAGAAGACATATATACAAACACAAGACGCCACAAACGAAGAATACAGTAAGTATCTCTTATAGGCTTTATATTTTATCAAATAAACTGCTGATATGATGATACCAGGAACCAAAGCAAGGGCCAGCCATCTCGGTTTGGTCATGCTGCGGCTGCTCAATGCCTTCGATCCAACTCTCCACCACGCAGTGCCCAAGATGCAAGTCAGCTCGATGCACAAACTGCCGAGTCGACATAGTCCCAGCTTAGTTATGAAAGCTTGTATAACCCGCCAATCCCTATTTGATCTAGATCTAAATAAAACGCGTTTAAACACTATATTATCGCGTTGGGTTTCTATAATCTCCCTAGACTGCTGTCAAAGACCTGAAGGTTCATCGCCTGGTCAGTAGTCATAAGCTGCAGATTTTCCCAAAGGTCTTGGTGGTAAAGGGCGAGGGTCGAGGCATGACATGCCCAGTTCAGTGATCATGGGAGCAGCATACTGCTTACCAATATAGTAATGGGTGTCCAGGTAGGTGTACACTCGGCCTTCCCAGAGGGTTTTTTAAATCCAGACAGATGATGACTGCGCCTCTGTATAGAAGCTGACTCGTATCTGTTTGATGTGGCTGCAGATTATCCGTGTAGACGTTCGCTTCTGCCTCATGGACCGACCGGTTTGAATCACGCGTCATGCCACCCCCTGGTTCATCCAAACATGGTATTCTTTTTCAGTTCGCGCAACAACCTCTGAATGGCCTGAATGATCCTGTCGTTGGTGAAAGGGGACGAATAACCCCGTCTTGCGCCATATAGCGCAGGTTATCGCTATTTTGGCCAACCACGACGACTGTGCTCTGAATGAGCCAGGCATTGGAATCGCCATATCGCGAATGGCCCTATATGAAGATCTTGGCATACTCTGGATATTATGATTCCACAGTCAACCAATCGGGACTGAGATACTTCTCGTTGAAGTCTGTCATACCCAGTAGGACAATGGACAGGTGCGTGGCTTCAGGGCCGAGTTCGTATGGGTCAGGTTGTACAATATCTCCTGGGGACCTGGGAAGCGACCACGTGAATTGACACCATTAATGACGAGTTCACATATAAAAGGTACAAGAAGCCATTCGAACAGATGGACGGTTCGCCTAGCTTATGGTCTGTGACAACACTTCTCGTTGTAACATTCGACCCAAATTGGCCATGCATGCCGGAATTATGTTTCCTTGATTCATTAAAATTGAGGCGATTAATTTTTGGGGCGGTTTCCTAGCTGCATATCCGTGCCTCTTTGCTACATGGTCATCTGCCCTACTTCAAGAATCAAGGCTCTCACAAATCTTCTGATAGTAACATTTGACCGCGCCAATCCGGTTGGAACCTAGCAGTATACTTTATCTTTTGATCAGTAGTAGCTCAGAAATCTTGCAGACGCCTGCATACAGAGACAATGTCAATTGACGGGTCATAATCATGAAAAGACTGACCGCTTATTAATGAATGGCTGGCAGTCGCTTGTTTCTGGAGGATTGCAGTCTAAAAAGGGCTGAGCTAGGATCAACGTGTCTAAGCCGGAATTGGTTACCTGCGCGGTGAATCTTGCATGGCCGTTGGACAGGAACGACAAGGTTGTTTCAGCTTTTGGCAAGGTCTTAAATTCACTCAAACAAACATTCAGTGCTTCTTAACTTAAAAGTTAAGCTCAAAGGTCATGTAAATCAGTCAAGAAGGTCAGATATGTACTCCGTACACTTCGGAAAAATCCATCAACAGTGCCCGTTGACTAACGGAGCATTGCGTCAAAGCACCCAGACACTGTATCACAACGGTCAGATCTTGGCGTCACCCTTTGCCTAAACCAGGATCATCGTGACAAAGCTAACAAATCCGGCCAGAGTTAGCCTAGCCATGTCTTTCAAAACTGCCCATCGAAAAAACGCCTCGTTCTTGTTCTTGGCACCACTCATACCCCTAGCGCAAGCACCCAACCACCCTTGCAATTCCTCAATTTTCAGCTCTGCCAGTAAAAAGAAATGAGAAACCCCGCCCGTGATTTCTCATCCTTTTTCCTCTATTCCATCCTTTGCTGACGCTGAGTTTGTCAAGTGCTAACATTTAAGTCGTCAAGATGAAGTATCACGGATTAGTTCTCGGTGTTTGTGCCGGAGTAAATGCTCTGGCCATCTCTGAACCTACAAAACGACAAGATGCGGGTTACATGTATCAGCCTGATCCGACGCCCATTGTGGGGATTTCTGATTTGAGGCATTTGGCACTGGGGAAACGACAGGAGACTACGGCTGCGGCGTCGACGTTTACTCTTGTTATTAGTCCTGATTCAACATGCGGCTTCTTGTCAGGTTCACCTGGAAATGCGATTACTTGCGCCAATCGCGAAAAGTGTAGTTGGGAGTTGCGGTATGCTACTGCTATCTTCTGCGGTACTCAAGCATACAATCGATGCTTGGAGAGGAATGATGCTCTTGATACGAAGCTCTGCGACGATGTTTGCCAGAGTAACCAGTATAACCTCCTCTGGTGAGTTTAACAATGATTTTAATGAGTCATGACTGACTTCATTATTAGCACCAATACGGCATCACCTTATTGCGGAACATATGAGTACCCCTCTGGTGTTGTTGGCTTCAGATGCGCAACGGCCACAGTAACGGCAGCCCAGGAAGTAGAGTTCACATATACCAGCCAAAAGGGCCGTTCTTTCTCTACGACGTTTGTTTCTGATGAAACATCTTCAACTATCTCTTTCCCAGAATCAAGCTCTGAAACGTCAACAGAGCCCACTTCAACGAGTGATGCGCCTGAACCAACTGAAACAAAATCAGGCGGTGGCGGAAGCTCAACCCCAGTCGGAGCTATCGTCGGAGGCTCAATTGGTGGTTTCGTCGCTCTTTCACTAGTAGTTCTCGGCGCAATCTGGCTTATGCGAAGGAACAAGAACAAGAATGCTCCACAGCCCTCACCTCTGCAACCCTCACCTGCAACAGCAGCGGCGATGCCACCACCTGGACCTCAGGGTGATGCTGTACCACCCATGACGCAGTATTATCCCAAATCAGAAGTTACTTCACCCACGCAGTCGGAGTGGAGGGAGTCTATGATTACGGCGCAGAGTGCGACTACGCCTGTGCAGAATCAGTCTTGGGGTCAGTATCCGCAGGGTCAGCAGTATCCTCAGGAACTTCATCCGCAGGGTCAGCAAGGATTGCAGGAGGGGCAGATTCATGAGATGCCATCTGATAATCATGTTGTTCGATGAGAGGTTAGCAAGGAGGGGAATGAGTTGGTGATAGGGATGGGGTTTATATATACCAAGTTGATGAATAGTTTCATGATTTATCTTTCTAATTCTCACCTACAATGGAAACAGTAGTAGTATATCTAGCAATATGAATATTAGCAAGCTTTTGATTCATGAATTGTGACTTTGCTCGACTATGGAGAAATTAAATATCAAAATCATTCCAAGTCTAATCTCATATATTGTCCCCTTGACCATCATAAAATTAAGCTTAACTACGCCACAAAAACCATAGCTCGAAGCTAGCCCTGCACCAAGTGACGACTTGACATATTCATGATACCTTGAAAATGGCACAGACTCATCCCCCAAGTCAAGAGTCATTCTTCAACTGGTGAATCTAGTTCAGTTCAACTGCGTCACGACAAGACTCATCATAAGTGAATACACGTTCATCAATTCATTCGCTAAATCAATTTAGATCGGCTACATCAATCTGGCCGTCTCATCCCTAACCCAAATCTCATAGCAATCTCATTCAACTCACATTCATCTCATATCAATCTTATAGACGGTGTCGAACCTCAAGCTCACCAGGTGCCTGATAAGTAGGAACCTTCATCTCCAAAGCCTCACCAGAATATCCAAGATCCTCCGCAACAAGCATAGCAGCCTTCTCACCAATGAGCAGAGCAGTAGAGTACGTGTTGCAGCCAACGTTGTCAGGGCAGATGGAAAGATCCGCGACCTTGAGACCCTTGACGCCGTGGACGTTGAGTCTCTCGTCGAGAACACCGTGCTTGACGATGCTATTGCCCTCTCTGGGTGCCATGGAGCATGTTCCGAGGCAGTGCCAGGTTGACTCGGTGTGGCGCTTGACCCATTCTAGGAGATGTTAGTACACTAAATATGGCGAAGATAGGGGTAAGGAAGTGAGGCTTACCTTCGACGGCCTTGATGTCGGCGTCGCTGTACTTGAGCTCCTCTCGGATGTGAGCCTTGTTGGAGTTGAGGATGTTAGCTCCGGGCTTGCGGTCTGCCTCAGGGAGAGGAGAAGACCAGCTTCCGTGGCCGATACCAGCGGTGATGTTACCAGGAAGAGCGTATTGCTTGGTAGTCTCGAGGTCGAGATCATAAGCACGAGCAGGGCTGTCGTAGTCAAAGAAGGGGTGCTGGAAGGGTTAGTGATGGTCGATCATGACAAGAGATTGACTTGGACTTACCATGTTCTCGACTTCACCGGCATAGGCGTCCATGCGGCGAGCAGTCTCACGAGACTTGATATATCCCCAGACCATGGGGACCATATCACGCTCATCGTTCATCTGATTTCGTTAGTATTGATTAATATATGAGAGTGAGTTGACTTACGAAACCAGCATCAAAGTCAGGCGTGTCATATGGATCAGCACTCTTGATGTGAATGAAGCCACGAGAGAAAGGATACTCGAGGAAGTGGAACATGGAGAAGAACTTTCCAGGTGGCCTATTCCATATTAGTCTCAGTTCCTTGTACACTGATAAGAGAACTTACATGAGCATATGGTCACCAAAGAAACCTGCAATCACAGAGTAATGCATAACAGGCTTGTCAGGTTTGTTCTTGAAGTAAGACTTCCAACCATCAGTGAAATGAGGCGTAGGCCACTTCTCAAACTCCTTGAGTTCTTCCTCGGTAGGTCGGATCTTGACACCAGCTTCGATGCCGTTGGTGGCAAGGGGTCCAGTACCCTTTTGGTGCCACTCGTCAAAGACTTGCTACACAAGATATCAGTCAAAATTCCAAGCAAGGGTTAGGGGGCTGCATACCTTTTGAACTTCAGGGACTCCACGAACGAAATCATCAAAACTCTCAGTCTCAGGCTTGGCTCGATAAACAGAGAAAGTAAGGTAATGATCCTGGAAGTTAAGTCCAACACCAGGAAGATCAACCTTGGGCTCAACACCAGCAGCGCGAAGCTTCTGGGGGTCACCAATACCAGAGCGCTGAAGAATCAAAGGCGAAGAAAGAGTTCCGCCACTAACGACAATCTGCTTTCTAGCGCGGAAGATTCTCTTGTTGAGTTGGTTCGGGTGAAGAGGCTTGGTAGGAACAGTCTGAACACCAACAGCTCGACCATTCTCCATGATGATCTTTTCGACCTTGGTGTTGCAGGCTAAGTACAAGTTACTGTGCTTAGCGCGAGTGGCGTGAATGTACGCGTGAGCTGAGTCACTGCGACGGCCAGTGTCGCGGTTGATCCATTTGAGCCAGTGCTCAGCGCCATGGCCGGTGGAGAGATCTTGGAGATCGTCGACGAAGGGGATGCCTTGGGATTCAGCGGCGCGGAGGAAGTCGTCCTTGATGGGGTAAGTGTAGTTGCCGAAGGATACTTTGATGGGACCTTCGAAGCCGTGGATGTCTGGGTTGACTGAGTGGCGTTGGTAGGTCTCGTGTTTCTTCATAAGGGGGAGGAGTTCCTCGGTGGACCAGCCCTTGGCTTGGAAGTCGTCGTCTGGGGTTGTTAGTCTGTTTTGGGATGAGCAGCCATCGGGACTTTGACTTACAGTCTGAGGCACTAGCTCGAGTGTACATCATGAAGTTGATGGATGAACCACCGCCAAGGATCTATAACCGTTAGTTCATGATCTTCACCCATTTCAAACTCCAACTCACATGAGCACATGGCACAGTAGCAGCACGTCCAGCGAGCCACTTGCTAGGACGAGACTTGTAAAATGAAGCAGTCTTGGAGTCAAGCTTCATGTTACGGGGGTAGATACCGGGCCTGAAGACCCAGGGGTTGTTGAGGTTGCTCTCACCAGCCTCGATAAGCAGAACCTTGAGGTTATGATCAAGATTCGCCAATCGTCCAGCAACGACACAACCGCAACTTCCACCACCGCACACAATAATATCAAACTCCTCTGGCAGAGTGCCGAGGCTCTGCGCGTAGGATTTGGGAGTCGCCATGATGATGAGCTCTAACTTTGAAACCTGAACTTCAAAGTAGATGATTTGATATTGTGAGAACAAGGGGACGTCTACAGCTTATTTATAACATGTAGAGTATCTAAATATCGATCTTTACTGTGCATCAGATGCCGAATGATCCCCGAAGGTTGGTTGCGTGTCCATCCTATGCTGGATGCAGTATCATCAACTCTACGAACCCCTCTCGATACAAGATTGCGGGCACCAATGGCATATTGCATTGCAGGGTCATCTGGGGTAATAAGATTGCGGATAATGGTTTCATTACCATCAGCTCTAGCTTTGGGCTTGTCTGGGGAGAAAGCTGGGCACAGTATCGAAGCTTGGCTGCATGTCAGGGATATCATCTGCTTCGCCGCTTTGACTGCGGGTTAAGTTTTCCGAGTCATTCTTGCCCTATTAGAAGAGACAAAAGAGCAATTGAGTTTGGGAGATTGAATTGGAAAGGTCATTAAAAGCTATTGATATCCGCTGTATCCGGTCTTGAAACCCATGGTGAGCTTTGGTATGAGAACTGACTCGCACATTCATATCCGATCTTCACGAACTTTCAGTGCAACTGAGCTGATCCCCGCCGGATAAAGCAGCTCCCACCATCCTGCAGATACAAAAATAACGTATCATGTATGATATCCTCCATCAGGCAAACTTCCCTTATCCCGAGGCAAACCCAACCACTTGTTGATCAAAGACAGCAAACACCAAGGATTCAGTTGCATGTAAGATTACGACGTAACGGGCGTTCAGAGAGTAAAAGCTACCCATGTCGTTACGTCCAGGGTTGTTCCCGGACAAATAGGCTTCGTTCTCTGGAACATCCGGGTCCATCAAACTTCTTCTAAAATGCGGGGAGAACAACGCCAAGAGAGGGCTCGAGCATCGGCAATCATGTTTTCCCCGGAAAAGGATCATTACGAGAAGATGACAAGTGGGGAGCACGTACAGAATAGGGTTGCAGCTGGTCCGGGGTAAGTGAGTTGTTGCGGGCGGGATCTTCGTGGTTGCGGTGATTCCCCCGCAATCTAACTATCGACCTTTTGGTAACTACATCGGTTCCGTTCTGGGCATATCCCCCACGCAAAAAAAGATGACCTCCTCTGAGAAATAGCAAAAGATAACATACAACAGCGGGGATTC
>PVPY01000801.1:0-84265 GCA_002982035.1 Fusarium algeriense
GACCATTCCGATCACTGCTGCTGATCAAGGACGAAACTGAGACTCTTCCTGATTCAAGTAGCCCAAGAGCGATCTCAAAGTCCCCAGGACCATAACGAAAAGAAGTCTTCATAACCATCTCCCTCTCACACATTGCATGAATAGGCAAAGTCTGCATGGCTTTGCCAAGTCCAATTTGAACAAATACACCGCCAGGTCCCAAGGAAAAGACTCCCATCTGTGCTGATGATTCAACTCCAGTGCATTCCAAGACAACGTCAGCACCTCCGTCAAGGCTTGTCTCTTGTTTGAGCCTGGCCGCTTCTCGTTCAGGAGTGGAATTCGCCTGCGGCATGAACGTTTGGCAATGGAGACCTTTCTTTGCAAACTCAAGCTTAGTCGCGTTGATGTCGGTGATGACAACCCGCTTAGCTCCATAGGCCCATGCTGTCGCCGCGGTGACATAACCCACTGCCCCCGCTCCTAGCACTATGACTCTCTGACCAGGCCGTACATCGGCGAGACGAACACCATGAACAGCGACGCTCAAAGGCTCCACGAGAACTGCCTCCTCCAGGCTGATCGTATCAGGAAGTTTGTATGCAAAATCACTAGGGATCTTGAAGAAGCGAGAAAGAGTCCCGTGAGTGGACGGTGGGTCTGCAGCAAACTTCATCTTCCGGCAGAGATTGTAACGTCCAGATTTACAGTAGGTGCAATTCTTGCATGAGAAGCCTGGCTCAATTGCTACGCGATCGCCAGGCTTGAGGTGCGAAACCGCTGGACCAACTTCGTGGATAATCCCTGAAGCTTCGTGCCCCATCACCAAAGGATGCTCCTCGGATACTTTCCTTGCAAATCCGCCTTCCGTCCAGAAATGAACCTGCTATTGTAAGTATTATTTCGAGGAGTACTGGATTGATACTCACATCGCTGCCGCAAACGCCAGTGTATGCAATCTTTACAATCACATCATTTGGATCTTCAATTTGAGGGATTGGTCTTTCACCAAATCGAGCATCTTCAGGACCATACAAAAAGCAGGATGGATTCTATTAATTTGGTGTCAATCCAGGTTTATGAAATGCTAGGAGGACTCTACTGACCGTCTCACTCATCGTGTCAAATTTCTTAGGAAAGCTCTAAAATCGAAAGATGAATGGCGCAGTTGGCATACTGTTGAAATTGCAGAGTTTACTGTTATATATTTATATAAACTCGACTCCTCCTGTATCAATAGTCCCAGTCAGATGATGGCCATCCTCGGGCCACTGTCCTCCGAGTGAGGGGAAATATGACTGCATTAGCAATGTCACCTCTGAATCGTAGGCAACCAAGATTAGGCCTTGATTTGCTGGGGATAGTCGAGCTGCAGGAGACCAATCCACTATAAGATTGATATTGGTACAAATGGATTGCATCTGTTGGAACGAAGAGTATACTCTACAACATAAGAAAGCCATTGGTATAGCCTGGGTATAATTATTTGAGATAGATCAGAATACTCTCGATTCAGTAGATTTGGATTTACAGAGACTAAAGATGAAGGAAATCCATCACTTTTATGTAGGATTCAACAGAAAGTATTGAGGTACAGTACTAGTGGACCTTTGACTATTAGATACTTCATCTTACATAGAACAAACTAGTAGATGGTCATGCGGAATGGTCCCGCAAGTTAACATTTCCATAATAGTTATATGGACATTTATAATCTTATTTAATGCTGACCACCGCGCAATATATGCTTGCAACTCTAAAGGTCACCTTCTTTTACTGTTTAAGGTAGCACATATCCTCCGTCAATCAGTAAATCACTTCCCGTCATATAAGTTGACGCGTCGCTAGCAAGGTACAAGTAAAGACCCTTGATCTCCTTAACATGACCTTGTCTTCCAAGAACAGCCATGCGATAGGCCTCGTTAAGCGCCTGAGGGCTTGCGCCCATCTTTGTATCGAAGAATCCAGGAGAGACAATATTCACACGAGCAAATTCGCGCCATTCTCGAGCGAGAGATTTTCCGAAGTGAGTTATAAAAGCTTTGCTTCCGTTATAGACTGGTTGATCGGTTGGCACGTTGACGATATGGGCACTCATGCTGGAGGTGATTATGAAGTTGCCAAAACCTTGACGTTTGAAGATCTCACCAGCATATTTGGCAGAGAAAACAACGCCGTCGACTATATGGTTATTATTACATGCATGAAGAATTGGCACTGATCCCTTACCGTTCACCGACATCTGCTTCTTGTACTCTTCCAGAGTTTGCTCGAGAATAGGTTTTGAAATTGCCATGCCTGTCAATCATGTCTCAGCTCCCCTCAAACATATACGTGCTCCATTTTCTGGAAATACTCACCTGCATTTGCCACATAAACATCGATTTTGCCAAAGTCATTGAGAACAGCTTTCAAGGCATCTTGAATTTGCTGGGCGTCGGATACTGAGGAAGCACTTGTGTCAGCCGTTTCCAAAGTCTCCGTACATCAGAGGTGGAGACCAACCGTCGACCTTGTAAGCAGAGGCTTTGATACCATGTTGCTCTGATAGTAGTCGAGCCTTCTCGATTGCAGCCTCATTCCTGGGAAATGGATAGGTAAGTTTGGCCGTCTTAGAGATTGGTATTGATATTGATAACTCACGAATTATACCATAGAGCAACATTTCCTCCTGCCTCAGCGTAGCCTTCAGCTACTGAATATCCTAGGCCATCGGCCGCTCCATTAACAACAAGGACCTTTCCATTCAAGCGAAGCTGCTCAACCACATTGTTGGGAATATTAGGAAAGGGTTTAGGGAAACCCTCTCGCACTTTGGTGGCATCTTCGACTGACATAGACATGATGAATAACTTTTTAGTAACAACCACTTATCAAAGCACAAAAATGACATATAAGAGCATGAAAGTGCGAAGAGGGGTAGTATTATATGGCTGGCTACATGCGTTCCACCATATCCTGTACCTTTCTCAAAACCCCACATCGGAGCACTGTACCCCGACGTTGGCCCCTCTCATCAACCGTCGTGATTTGATCAAGAGGCCCGATCCCCAGATTATCATGGTTCGATGGATAACGCCAGCCTCTCCATTTTTTAATCTTTTATGCGCACCAGTCACCCGTCGATCAGCTCGAAGAAAAGAGACGCAGCATCCGCCTATTCCTGATTTGGAGTCTGGATTGAAACGACATTGCGCCAAGCTTTGAACCTTATTAGGCCCATACGTAATATATTGAAATATACTACTTCACGTTAATGATAATTGCAATTGTCCGCTGACTGATCATTACTTTGAGGTTCACGGCAATTAGTGATAGCGGGGCAATCGGGCTACATTATGTAATGGCTGATTGGTCAATCTCAATGTTTTTGTGGCTGTCTGACAGCAGAAAAAACATATCTTTCCCCTGATAGCAACGTAATCTCATCTTCTCAACAGTCCCCGAACATCTGGACTTCTCGATACCTAGATCTGAATTCGTAACGAGTTCTTTTGGCCACGATGTGGCTTATTGGTCTTCAAAATGACGGCTCCTCAGTCTTTACGCGCTTCATCCGCTTCTCGGGCGTGATAATGGTCGCGTTACTTGTCCACGGATTTCGAAAAGGATATCGAGTTCGTAAGAAGTTCCAGACTCTGAAAGATCAGGGCATTGTACGTTTTCCTGCCATCGTTTAAACCATCTCAGATCCTGATTTTAAAGATAGCCTATCATGAAGCATTCCATGATTCTCGGCCATCTTGAAATTGTTGGAAAGCTCGTTTCGACACTTCCATCTGATGCTCATGGCGACTACCTGATGATGAAGATCCAAGAGAATTGGCGAGAACTATTCCCGCAATGCACAAAATGCCCACCTGTTGCATATATCGACACGTGGCCGTTCGCAGCCCCCATGGTTATCTCTCTTAACGCAAATGTATCGGCTCAGTTTACACAGGAGCACTCATTACCTAAGGCTTACGAACAAAAGCATATTCTTTATCCTCTAACAAAAAACCGCGACTTGTCTTCTATGGAGGGTGCGGAGTGGAAGGTCTGGCGTAAAAGACTGAGTCCCGCTTTTAGTATTCAAAATATCAATAGTCGTATACCAGACATTCTCGAAGAGGTGGAGGACTTTATCAATGTTCTCAAGAGCAAAGCAGGCAAAGACGGAGAATGGGGAGAGGTCTTTCCATTTGGAGATGCTACGTCCAATCTTGCGCTCGATGTTATCATTCGCTTCTTTCTGTAAGTTCCACTGGGTGTCAAGAGCTTTGAAAGCGCCAAGGACAAGATACTAATAATGTCACGTAGGAACGTTCGAATTCATGAGCAATGGGGAAGAAGCTCACCCATTTGTGCCGCCCTTCTTGACAGCATTTCCAGGATGTACTTCTTCGTCAATCCTGCCAACTTCATTCAATACTACAACCCCTGGCGCCATTTCAAACTCTGGCAAAACTACAACACTCTTGTTAAGAGCTTCACCCCTGCACTTCAGGAGCGCATGAACAAGCTTCAGCAAGATTGCACAGCAAAGGGCAAGACACTCGTCGATCTTATTGTCCAGGCTCTTGATGATGAGAGAGCTGAACAGAAAGGGACGGGAGAGGGCAGCAAGGACCAGTCGACCATGGAGCTTGACGCTGACTTTCTTGAGGTGGCTATTGGACAGATCAACACCTTCCTCTTTGCAGGTTTCGATACCACTGCTACAACCATCGCCTGGCTTTTCCGTTTACTCAGTGAATATCCAGATGTCTTGGCCAAATTGCGAGAAGAGCATGATGCAGTCCTAGGGCCGAATGCCTGGGGCGCTGCAGATGTGATACGGGAGAACCCGCAATTGCTAAACCAGCTCCCATACACACTAGCTGTCCTTCGCGAATCCATGCGTTATCATACGAATGTCGGTTCAATGCGCCGTGGCGAGCCTGGGTTCTTCCTCGTAGGTCCTCCGGGCTCCGATCCCGGGTTCGCGGGGAAGAAGCTGCCCACTAACGGCTTCATTGTTTGGGATGGGACGTATGCAATTCACCGCGACCCTGAGATCTGGCACCGCGCTTGGGAATTCCTGCCAGAACGATTCCTTGTCACTGATCCAGATGATCCGTTATTTCCTCCACCAAATGGCTGGCGTTCATTCCTGGCTGGGCCACGAGCTTGCATTGGTCAGCATCTTGCCACGGTCGAGATAAAACTGGTTATGGTACTTGTAGCGAGATGCTTCGATATTGAGTGTGCATGGGAGGAATGGGATCAAATCAAGTAAGCCTTCTTCTAGTTTCCCAGTAAGCTGCGTTACTTACGCCGTGTGTCCAGTGGAACGCCAAATTCTGAAAAGGCACGACCGACTGTCTGGGGCGATCGCTGTTATCAGATTGGAACAGACTCGCCGCCGCGAGTCAAGAATGGCATGCCTGTACATGTCAGAACCCATGGGCTGTAGATTACGCCGTCATTGTAAAAAATGATACTTACCGAACGGGAAACTGTTACCTACCACAGTCAATTGGCATGACACAAGACAGATGAGCGTTGCCAGTCTAGGCTTCTATAGATAGAGTATCTTGTACACCTAGGCATGATTGAATGTGATGGGGAGACACAACTAAGCTATTTTATCGTTCTTCCATATGTGAGCTGATCCAGTGCACATGTTTGCACGTCAGCCACTTATTTCGCTAGACCCCCAAGGGCGATGTCCTTCCTGTATACCATGTCCTCAAAAGACACACATTCAACACCCACGTATGCCTTGCGCCGCGCCTCTTCAAGCGTATCACCATAAGCAGCAACTGAAAAAACACGCCCTCCTGCTGTTTTCAGCGACCCTGCATCATCCCGGGTCCCAGCGTGGAAGATGACTACACCTTCAGGCGGGGATTTTAGGGTGACGACCTTACCAATCGTGTAGTCACCTGGATACCCCCCGGATGCAATGACAACATTGCAGGCAAATCCCGGTTTTAATTTGATAGCGTTTTTGACGTCTGCGAGAGTCCCGTTTATGCATGACATCATGACACTCGCAAGGTCAGTATCCTCGTCGATGAGTAGCATTGAGCTCTGAGTCTCGGGATCACCAAAGCGGACGTTGTACTCAATGACTTTAGGGCCAGATTTTGTGACCATGACTCCAGTAAATAGAAGGCCACAGAAAGGACGCCCTAAGGAGATTATAAGCGCCAAGTTGAAGTAAATCATGATGGGCTACTCACCCTCTTTTGCGAGAGCATCGAATGTAGGTTTCAGGATAGTTTCATCGATCTTTTGTAAAACTTCTGGAGTTACCATGGGTACAGGTGAATAAACCCCCATGCCTCCAGTGTTGGGCCCTTTGTTTCCCTCGAGAATCCGTTTATGGTCTTGGCCGGCCGGAAGAGAAAAGAACGTCTTGCCGTCGCTAAAGGTCAAAATGCTAATTTCGTACCCATCCATGTACTCTTCGATAACCACAGAGGAACCTGCCGTAGAGAACTTGCCGTCGCTCATGATGCTGCGAAGATCTTCGAGTGCTTCTTCTGGTGTTTCGGGGAGAACTACGCCCTTCCCAGAGGCGAGGCCATCTGCCTTGATGACGATGCGGTGGTCTTTGTCGGTGAAGACACGGCGCACGTAGGCGCTAGCAGCCTCAAGGTTGTCAAAACTCCCGTGGTGGGCAGTCGGAATGCCAAACTTATTCATGAACTCTTTCGCAAATACTTTGGAGCCCTCCAGTTCTGCGGCTTCCCGCGAAGGTGCGAAGCAGGGCACGCCAACTAAAACATTGTCAGTTGAGATTGCTGAATGGTGGAGAACTGTCCCTGACCTTTGCGGAAGAACTCTTCGATGCCATTCACCACGTCATCGTCAGGGCCAACAACAACCAAACCTATGCCGATGTCCTTAGCACGTTTTGCCAGATCGTGATATTCCGAGCTGTCGGGGCTGTCAAAGGCGGAAATACCGGCTGCGCCTTTACTGGCTGCAACCTCATGTGTGCCAGCATTGCCAGGGAATACAAAAACATGTTTAACTGATCTGGCTCGACTCAGTTGCCAGGCCAATGCATGCTCTCGGGCACCCTTCCCGACAACAAGAACTTCAAGTGTTCTTGCAGCCATAGGTTAAAGAGATGAACCTGTAATTCACGATCAAAATAATGCGTCACTCGCTGGCACGTGAGTGGTTGGAAGCAGCCTGTAGAAGGGGAGGGTTGGTGGGAGCAGATGGCAAAGAAAGGCGCAAAAAGGAAAAGAAGTATACTGTGATATGAGAAAGGGTAACAACACGATGTGGGGATATGCTGAGTGCGGTGTGAAAATAAAATATTCAATACCCCAGGGCCACCTGTGCATGCAGTCGAGAACTTACCTGACCTCAGTACCTGAGGTACAAGGCTGTTTGGGCGCTCATGAGCGCTGCTTCAGCAAGCATCGAGATTGTAGCAGAAGCCGTCTGCATCGAGGTAAGATAGTTGCTACCAAGGGAGCAATGATATGAAACCAAGTCAAATTTACATTTCACTTGTTCTACCTTGTTCAATCATATAAATATCTTTCTGCTTGACACTTCTATGACAGAATCTATTTTTATCACTAGAAACTTCTGCATATTTTAGGAAAAAATATTTAAAACTTTTAAGGAGGAACTAAGACTTCCGAGTGGGTTATATATTTTAAGTTATTATCGAAACTTTTCACGGTGTTTTTAACTCCTTATCTTCATATTTTCTCTCGTCACTTATGGAAGCCACCTGCTCGATCTCTTTACAAGGATTTGCCTACTTCGGTGCCTACATCAGTCCTATACTCCATTCCTTCAAACTTTACTGCTTTCATGCCAGAATATGCTTTTCTGGGCTGCGATATCGAGGCTGCTGCCAATGCCACACGCACTTAACACCCAGCCACCCTGCGCTTCTACGATAAGTCGGCCTGGTCTCAAGCTCGGATGATATGTGTGGCTGTGGTATAAAATTGTATCTTCGCCCCAATTAATCGCATATCGAAATAGTTTGTAACATTCAACAACATATCTTTCTGAGTTGGTGCAGTTAGGTCAACATAGAAAGGCTGGGCGTCTGATTCGAGTGGATAATTCTTTGTCACGGTAACGACGACTGCCGTAAATTTATCTTCTTGAAAAGGAGAGAGCTGAGAAATATCTGGTCTCTATGACATTGTGTGAAAACCTTAGCTAGATCCAGATCAGGCTGTATCAGTGGCATCAAAGCCTGTGTTTCAGGGTCGCCCATCCTGAGATCATACTCAATAGCAACCGGTCCATTGTGAGTTAAAATTACACCAATGGCAATAAATCCAGAGAATTCAAGTCCTGATAGCGCGGCTCAATACTTGTAAGTAACTGATTGACATGAAGAGTACTTACCTTCCTTGCCCAGGCCTGCAATTGTGCGTGCCATAAAACCTTGCGTCAAAGCTTGAAACATCAAGTTAGTACACCGGAGCGTAGGGCATACGAAGCCCATACCCCCAGTCATAGGGCCTCGATTGTTTTCTTTGCGCCTCTTGAAGTCTAAGTAAGGAGGAAACATGGTAAAATGTCGGCCGTCCGTGAGAGCCATGATGGTGAACTCGAGACCCTCAAGGAATTCTTCAACGAGTATATCAAATGCTGGCTGGCCAGTTGAGCCATCAGATGGATCACCACTGAACTCAGTGGTCAATGTGAGTTGTGCTTCTCCAAGCGTTTCAACAACGAAGACACCTTGCCTGGTTCCAATGCCTGGATGTTTGAGGACTAGCTTTTTCCTCCCATGAGCCAATTGATCCTCTATGTAATGCAAAGCTTCTTTGCGGCAAGAAAAATGGCCATAGGGGGCTGTTGGAATCTTGTTGTTGTTCATGAATTCCTTCGCGAAGGTCTTCGAGCTTTCAAGCAGTGACACTTTCTTCGGCGGGCCAACACACGGTATTCCCTCTCCTGATCTGTTAACCATGCCACAATAAATAGGGAGTTAGACTTTTTATAGGTGCTAGTTGACACTGCAGTTCGAGAAGAGTATTACCTTGGGAGAATAAGTCTACATCTCCTGCTGCGGGATCGGTTTCTCTGGTGAAGACAGCCAAGTTTATGTTATGCTTTTTAGAAGTACGGAGAGATTGAGGAAGTGACTCGTATATTCAGTTTTTTTTCTTGTCGAGTTTCTCTGTCGCAACGTTTCCTAGAGATACTAAGATAAGCTCAACTGAAGGAGTTTGTTCAAAGCCCCCGGGTATATGAACGAGCCGGAGAACTGAAGGTTCTCGCACCTCAGAATAATCGTAACACGTGCCAAATTTTTGCATGTCCTTGAAACTGCCTTGGATAGATCGTATGAAGTGACGCAAGGTGTTTTGCGATCGAGATGGCGTATCCTGTCATATGTTGATAATATATTGATCCTTGAATAAGAAGTTATGTTCAAATCAAAGTGAAATATTGGGTATGCCAGACTCACATATGATAAGTGAGATATTCGGAAATCTTTTTTTTGTCTGGGTCGGGAAAGGTTCCAAGGCTACGCAGACATTCATATTGCGATGAAGTACTTTGAATGGTACCATACCTTTGGCACCAACACGACCATCAATCCCCTACAGATGGTTTCGTGTAACGATCACCGTTCGCTAACCGTAGTTTGTGGAACAGCTACCTTCCGGTCATGTAACCTCGGTGTAGCCTGAGTTTCTCACGCACTCTTAAAGAGTTGTGTTTAGTGGATGTCGACAGAGCCATGACACCGGCTGAGTCCCATGCGAGTGTATGGAATACAACTTTACATGTGATGAAAGTGATGCATGTGTCGAATGTGCCTCCTGGAAAGCTAACGGGACTGTGCTAGCATTTGGAGTAATTGTAAGACCGACTGTTGGACCTTATAGCCGTGGCCAGATGCCGAAATTATCTTTGGAGGACATATAAGACCCAAGATCTTCTTCGGCCTCAGTATACGGCAGATTGCAAATTGACCTTTGGACCAAACCCGTTATTAGGACGCCCAGTTTCCAACAGATACTGATACAGAATCCATAGCTTATCATGAGCTTCTTCCAAGCTAGCAAGATACGTGTACTCTTAATTGGTGGGGGCGGAAGAGAACATGCCATCGCTTGGTCACTGAGCAAGTCCCCTCAAGTCGAGTTGATCATTTGTGTTCCTGGGAATGGCGGCACTGCTAGCGGGTCTACTAAGATTATGAACAGCGAACCTGATCTTAAGGCTTCGGATCTCACGGGGCTGCTGGAAGTTGCTCGAACCCACCAAGTTGATCTGGTTGTCCCATGCTCCGATTCTTCTATTATTTCCGGAGCAGTAGATTTCTTCGAAAATCAGGGTTTCCGAGTCTTTGGGCCTTCAAAGGACGCTGCTAGAATTGAAGGTTCCAAAAGCTGGGCGAAAGCCTTTATGGAACGCCATAACATCCCGACTGCAAGATATCGAAGCTTCTCATCACCATCTGAAGCTATTTCGTTCTTACAAAGTCAGCCAACAAGCAGACATGTCGTGAAAGCATCAGGCTTGGCAGCGGGAAAAGGTGTCTTTCTTTCGAGAAATAAGAAAGAAGCAGAAGATGCTGTCAACAAGATCATGGTTGAGCGTGCTTTCGGAGATGCAGGAGAAGAAATTGTCATTGAAGAATTTCTGGTTGGTCGTGAGTTGAGTGTCACCATAATTACAGACGGAAAATCATGGAAGCTTTTCCCGGTTGGACAAGATGCCCAGAGAATATATGACGGGAATCTTGGGCCCAATACAGGCGGTATGGGTGTGTGTATCCCATCGGATCTTTTCACTGTTGAGGAAATCCAAGAGATCCAGCAGACGATCCTGGAACCCACTATCAGAGGGCTCCAGAAAGAAGGCAAGAACACGCCACATTTCTCGCCTAGTCTTCGTGGATCTGACAAACTGACAAGCTCCAGGTTACAAGTTCGTTGGTTTCATCTGTACCGGGATAATGCAGACAGCCAATGGTCCAAAGCTCTTGGAATATAACGCACGGTTCGGTGACCCTGAGGCACAGGCCTTGTTTCCGCTCCTAGACGATGCCTCGGATCTTGCAAATATCATGATGGCTTGCACCGAGACGCAACTAGAACGAGTACACATGGAGTTTCAACAAAAGGCCGCAGTCTCTCTGGTAGTAGCCTCCAGTGGATATCCCGTGACTTATAAAGTGGGCGAGGTCATCGATTTTGGAGTGTTGCCGCGAGGTAAGAAGTGAATCCCCTAGACCCCAAAATATGCTCAGCGTTCCTATAGATGTGTTGGTGTTTCATGCGGGCACTCTGTGGGCAGGGGACCGCCTCGTGACTCACGGTGGAAGGGTTATGGCGGTAGTTTGCATAGCCGATTCCACGAAGGAAGCCATCAAAGGCGCTTACAACGGCGCGCGGGAGATCAGGTTCAGAGGAAAATATCTAAGAACGGATATCGGTCAAATTCTCTCTTCATGCTAGACATCTGCAACTCGGGGTTACAGTAATGTGTTGGAAAAATGTTAAATCTTGTAGGCATAGTCAAGACTTTCATTTCCGAATGTAAATGGCATGATAATTATTACCAACATGCCTACGATGCCACACTGTATGTCCGATACGTGATCGGTGTTAATGGAAGTAACCATTGTGGACCCTGGCCTTGCCTGTCACTCAACGAAGTTGATCGGCAATAAAGAATCATAAGTCCGTGTTTCGCGACATTATAAGACAGAACGAGGGAAGCCAATTTAAGAATCACCATGGTGGAATACCCATATGCTTCTGCAGAATAAACTTGCCATATAAGCATCAGTTTCTACATAAATGAAAATGACGACTCCGGTTTGGATCATCACAGGATGCTCTCATGGCTTCGGTCTACTCCTGGCCTTGCGAGCTTTAAAGGCTAGACACCGTGTCATCGCAACTGTACGAGACACGACAAGGTCAGCCGATGCTGTCCGCCAAATCGAAGAAGCTGGCGG
The DNA here is from genome assembly GCA_002982035.1 of Fusarium algeriense. Taxonomy (NCBI): domain Eukaryota; kingdom Fungi; phylum Ascomycota; class Sordariomycetes; order Hypocreales; family Nectriaceae; genus Fusarium; species Fusarium algeriense. The sequence continues at coordinate 11,921 of PVPY01000801.1, forward strand.
AAAGGTCATCACCATTGATCTGACCGAATCCAAGGCCAGCATTACCAAGAAAGTTCAAGATGCAGAGAGTATCTATGGAAGGATCGATTTTCTGGTGAATAACGCTGGATACTCTGTCTTGGGTGGCATTGAGCTCTTTACGTGAGTCAATATTGTATTATGCAAATGAATGGACGCACGCTAACACCGCAACAAGAGAGGCTGAGGCTGAACATCAAATCCAGACAAATTTGTTTGGCCCTCTCTACACCATTCAAGCTGCACTCCCCGGAATGAGAAGCCGTGGCTCAGGAACCATCATCAACGTTAGTAGTATCGCCGGTCAAGATGCTCAGCCCAGTTGCGGACTCTACGCTGCTAGCAAGTTCGCTCTCGAGGGTTTAAGCGAGAGTTTGTCTAAAGAGGTCAAAGAGTTTGGCATCAATGTTCTGCTGGTTGAGCCCGGGGCGTTTCGCACCAATTTCCTCGACGCCAGCGTCAAGAGCAACATTTCAGGCGAAAAGGCATACCAAGGAACTCTGTTGGAAGCAACACTCCAGAAATTTGAGAAAGCAACTGGAAAGCAGCCTGGAGATCCTAAAAAGGCAGTGGAGATCATCTTTGAGGTGGCTACTGGAGAGGGAGCTGCAGGTCATTTGAAAGGAAAGATCCTGAGATTGCCCTTGGGAAAAGATTGCTTTGCTCGTTTCAAGACGAAGCTTGAGTTTCTTCAGCATGACGTTGAAGCAACCCAAGAGATCGGCATCACAACGGACTTTGACGAGAAATAGATGGGAAGAGCTTAAATCCTGAAATAGTCAACCAATATTGTATTGCACTGGGACGAATAGATGTCTGTCATGTCTTCAAATTGTCAAGGAAATGTCATGAGCCGTATTTCATCAGCCAAAGATACTCAAGGGAAAAGGAAACAATCCTAAGGCCACTGGCGTATACATCCTGGTCATAATACAGATACCTGGATCGATTTCATTAAACAACTCAGTCTTTGTCACGACCAAAGGAGTTTCCATCTTTGAACCTCAAAGGTCTATTGTAGCGCAAATTTGTCAAAGGGCAGCAGAAAAGCAGAGAAACACAAAGGCTAATCTACCGACCAGGTTACGTACAACATGAGGCAGGTGCTGAGAAAAACCACGGTAGTTCTTTGTTCGAAAATAGCAACAAGACCTAAAAGGGCCACGATGTTAGCATTAGAACAATTTGTGAATTCAACACTTGAAATCATGCCTCGTAAGGCGAGGCTTGACTGATCAAGGCACCTAGGCAGTTGAGTATGCTGTTGAACGAACTCATAAGGCAAGGGGAGCCACGGGTTTCCATCTTATAATTTACCGTTTCAATGGATCTTATTACTGCCCTTTCAGCATCTAAAATTTCTCATACTCATAAGAAACCATGTATCCCGACAGGCCACAGTCTAAAGCCGACTTAGTACCGCTTCCACAGTATGATGGTCCCAAGTTGAAAGCCTTCGACTTCCAAGGCCCCCAAAAGATCGAGTTTCTGGAACACGTAGGGGATGGAATACATTCTTATGTGTTCAAAGTGAAGATTAGAGATCATACTTATGCTCTAAAACTTGCAAGTACCATACCAGATGGAGAGACCGCGGCCACAAGCTAACAAAGAATAGTTCAGATTCACTAGCGACGAGAGTTGGGTGTCACCGGCAGATAAGGCCAGTGAGAACAACCATGAGGCGCTGAGCACCTTTTACCCTTACTCCGAGCCTTTCAATTGCGAATGTCGTGCATTTGGCCGGCTCCAAGAGGCCGGCCACGAGGAACTGGCTATAAAGTGTTTCGGTTATGTTCTTTTGGATGATGAGAACGAAAAGGCCATGATGGACAAGTTTGCGGACCTTGAACTCAACTTCAATTATGATGGGATTGACCCCGGCCATCGAGATATGAGGTCTCGGTTCCTCTGTAGCGACGGTAACCTCCCACCCATTCGAGGTATTGTGAAAGAGTTTGGAGACGCGGATGGAGATTTAGACAACAGAAGCGCCAAGAGACTTCTCCAAGACATCAAACACATCCAACAACTCGGGATCGTGGACCTAGATGTGGGATACAGGCAAATCATCAGCGGCAAGCTCTCCGATTTCAGCACAGCGCTCACGATTCCTCACTTTATCAGCAACCCAGAGTGGAATCCGCATCTCACGCCTGATTGGATCTCACATTTAGAATTCGAGCTGTTCACCCTCAGCTACAAGGACTATAGAGATTTTGATATAATGGTGTATGATTGGAACGTTGACAGCGACAAAAAAGTCACCGTTAGAGCGTTACCGGAAGGATATCCCCCTGAACGTAGGCAGTTGAGGAACACCCCGGGTCGTGGGCGCCTCTATACCTATGTTGATCCGAGGCATTACAAGAAGTATCTTCCTGACACTAACAGGACAGGGACGGTGGCAAGAGATAGAAAAGGGAGGATTGCCAAGAGGAACAAACGATCTCTTGCTGTGAAGCCACCTTTGTGGTTTATCGATAGTGAAACTGCCGCAGCACGGAGACTCAAGCAACTTGACCAACTTGAAAGCACTGTTCATTGGCAATACCAAGACGGAAACATGGCTCCTTTAGAACAGTTCTAGAGCATCATTAACCAGTATTGATGAGGGAGACGTTCAATTTTGACGTGCCGAATCGTATGGGGAAAAATGGTGTTACCAGAATCATGGGATTGTATTATTTGTAGCATACAGTGAGATACCCTAATAGAGACACTACAAGCAATACTTTAACTGTCAAGGGCATGGGTCTTCTGGGCTGCATCGTCGGCATACCCGTGCTCCCCTCATTACACAAGCTCATGATTCCATTCTTCAAGAAGGATATAATGGGATGCATAATAATTTAACACAATATTTTGTGTTAGGGGGCAGTGTTCGAGCATTTCGTTGGAGTATTTTGGTCAGGTTATGGTCAAGATCGCTTCATCTCAACATCGGGCTTATGGTGAGCTGAGCATTTTGATGGACATTTTGCCACTGTCGTTCACATCATTTCTGCGCGGTATCTTCGGGAGGTGAATAAGAATGAATCTGTAAAAATTAGCACCATATCTTTGCCGCAATTAAAATCGAGCCGTACCCGGTCAGCTGTCTGAAGCCACTCCTCCATACTGCGGACATAAGGGTCTGTACTGGCATCTGCCACAGTCTCGTGTCCCCAAACCACCATCTCATCAAAATCGGCAGTTATTTTCATGCTTCCTATGCGTTCTTGCTCTTGTTCGGCATCGAGATCCTCTACTACTTCCTCGTTGGCAGTTGTGGGATCTTGTTCAGGAACTCGTTCGACAACAACACCTCGACATTTTTCTGGTAGCTTCACTACTTTTCCTTGAAGCTTTCTACCTCGGAAGTATGCTAGTTTTGTACCATCTTATCGGAATGTCAGCAAACTTCTGCGGCATTGGGAATCGTATTTAAGGACACTTACTGTCCGTCACAGTAGGGGTCCAATATGTCGATGTCGGGTCTATTGGGCCATCATGGTGTATACGGCATGGTAAAAGATTTACCGCCGCTTTGGATTTGTCTTCGTCGGGTGTTAATGAGAGTATTGGTTGTGACATTGTAATAATGTTGATTTGTTCGATGTCAAGGGGAAGCAGACGCGTCGAGACGCGTAAAGAGTTACAGGGTGATAGCCTTATCTTATCTCAAAGATGCATCTAGCCAAAACAGGTCGAAGGGCCTTGGATGCATGTATTTGTTCAACGGCATACAGTAAATATGCTACGATATTTCTATTTGAATTATATGTTTAATGGTGATCGCTGTAAATGGTTTGTAATAACGGTGCAATGGATGTTTTTCATGAACTCGCCTCGAATGTAGCAGCCCTTAGCTGGTAAAATAGTTGAAATACACCTAGGAAGGAAATCCATAGGTACTGAACTGAAAAAAATGAATAAGATGGATCATATTTTCCAGAATACGCAAGTTCTTGCTATATGGGTATCTCAATGAAACTGTTGATGAAAACGTGCTGTTGCTATACCCCTCCATTACTTTCTTCTCTTCTTTGACCTGATCCCTTTCTGGCCACTGGATGATGGTTTCGGCGCGTATCGATTTGCATGATCCATGTCAAACGCCTGTTTGTGCTTGCGAAAGAGTAACATGGTCGCTCGCGCATCCTCAATACTGGAATGCGCACCACCTTGTATTTCAACACCTAGAATTTGTTGAGCAAGCACCCGAAGTGCTGGTTTTCTACCGTTGCCGTATTTCTTGAATCCTGGGAATTTGGCGGTGTCGCGGATGTCTTTCCCAGGATGGCTGAGAATGAGGGCTTCTAGGTCATGCTTGAGATCATGACCAATTAATATTCGACCCTGGAGAAGCTTGTCGACATCGGCCTGCACTTCCTCGAATTCCCGAGCAAATCTCATTTTCTTTTGATCAATACCGCTGACCGCCGTCCTCCAATTCGTGACCTTCTCCTTCGGTTTCACATAAGAGTCGTAAATCTGCACACCATGGAAATCGACAATGCTCACACGAGCGAGAGCAGATTCATAGCCGCCTGGACCCACGCCAACCATCTCGCAATCGATAGCGATGTACTTCCCAACTTCAATTCCTTCTGTGAGTCCATTATTGATTTTGTCCTTCGCGGAGGCGAGCATCATCGAATTGTCCTTAGCGCCTAGATTGTATGCCTCAGCTAGGGCCTCTGCGGAAACATCATTATCTTCCGCCCATAGTGCAAGAGAAGTTGAGGTCCCAGGAACTGTCTCCTCGATTTTCGAACTATGAACACCACCCATTTGCTTCTTGACCGTTGTTTGAGCTTTTGCTGGTCTTCTTTTCGGCTTTGGGGAGGATTTTTGCACCTTGGACTTTTTGGGTGGTGGATTCGTTGTTGAGGCCTCTGATTTGCGCTTGAGAGATGGCTTTGATACAGACTCTTCCTTGAGTTTTGCCTGCAGTTTCTTCCAGTTGGAAGAAAGCGCCGCCATCCTCAATACATATCAATGCCAGATATAAGATCGTCAGAAGAAAATTCGAAGTGTTTGTCCCAGTCGCAAAATGAGCAGCAGAGTGAAAGACTTTCTGAGTAATGAGCCTAACGGGATTTATGCATCTGACGAAAAATTGATAAGCAAGGGTCCCCTTACCGCCTTACTGATAAGAACTACAACTCGTTTTCTGCCATGCCCCTCCAACAATATTTCCTTCTATTTTCTACCTTGCGACAACGCGACGATCATCAAATATTATTCAACCACGCTATTTCCATCATGGCCGGTGGTACACCTAGCGGCGAGCCCACCGTGGGATCAGGCGAACCGCGACTAAAAAGCCTTGCGACCCCAGAAACAATCACAACAGGCTGCATTGCCTGGGTCGAAAAGGAGGGCCAACCACGACGCGCTGAGATTCTTAGCATCAAGACTACCAAGAGCGGAAAACAATTCTACTGCAACTTCGATAACTTCAATAAACGATTAGACGAATGGGTTCCTGTGGCCAGACTGGACTTTACCCGAGAGGTCGAGTGGCCAAACCCAGAAAAAGACAAACCCAAAGATCCAAAGACCAAGAAAATAACCACTGCGCAATCCAAAAAGACACAACCTTCCAAGAAGTCGCAAAAAAGGCCCGGGAAGCGGGAGCAATCAGTCGCCTCGGAGGCAAATACGCCACATCCATGGACTGGTACGTATTTCAATTTCTGTTAAATGATCTCACAGCTGACGTCCCTCTTGACTTTGTAGAATCCCAAAACCGTCAGAAGTCTGCCTCAATCGGTCCCGATGGAGAAAGTCAAGCGCGTGCCAGCGTCGATGGTGCAACACCTGCTGGAGGCGACGACATGGATGTAGATGAGAAAGAAACCGAAGTCAAGAAAGAACCTGCAGAATTCAGTCGCGAAGTCGAGATCGAGAAACTCCGAACATCCGGCTCGATGACACAGAACCCGACCGAAGTTTCTCGAATCCGAAATATCTCAAAGGTACAATTTGGCCGTTTCGATCTTTACCCATGGTACTTTTCACCCTATCCTGAGGTCTTCAGCCAGGAGGATGTGGTTTTTATTTGCGAATTCTGTCTGTGTTACTATGGCGATGAGAAGGCTTTTACAAGACACAGACGGAAGTGCACACTACAACACCCGCCCGGAAACGAAATTTATCGGAATGAGGATATATCATTCTTCGAAATCGATGGCCGACGCCAACGAACGTGGTGCCGCAATCTCTGTCTACTGTCCAAGATGTTTCTTGACCACAAGACATTGTACTATGACGTGGATCCCTTCTTGTTCTATGTCATGACTACGCGAACTGAAAAGGGATGTCACTTGGTGGGATATTTCTCCAAGGAGAAGGAGAGTGCGGAGGGATACAACCTTGCTTGTATTCTGACTATGCCACAATATCAGCGTAAAGGCTACGGTCGACTTCTGATTCAGTTCTCTTATGAGCTCTCTCGCATCGAAGGAAAGCTTGGCTCTCCAGAAAAGCCATTGTCGGATTTAGGTCTTCTGAGTTACCGACAGTATTGGTCGGAGAACATTCTGGAGCTCCTTATGGGGTACAACGAGCGCGAAGACAAAGTCACAATCGAGGCAATCTCTGCGGCGCTGGCCATGACAACACAGGATGTGGAGCACACTTTGCAAGCATTTAGAATGCAGGTCTACCATAAGAGCGACCACAAGATTGTAATTCCGGAGAAGTTGATACAGCAACGGGAGAAGAGTAAGTTGAAGAGAAAGCGAACCGTGGATCCAACCAAGATTCAGTGGAAGCCTCCAGTGTTCACAGCTTCAAGCCGAACGTGGGGTTGGTAATTGTAGGCATGATATGAAATAGCAAGCGATGTACGTATAGATAGCTTTAGACGATACCCCTGTTCCATCAAAAAATGATATCTTCGCCAGCAATTTGGCTGCATTAGCCATGATAAAGGCCAAGGTTTAGAGAGTGGTTACCCCAACTTTGACCAGCCCCACGCCGCAGCTTTGGCGTAGCTTGTCTCGACCTACGTAATCAAGGAGGAATGATAAATGCGACAGTTGTAACACAACTCTGACAACATCGTCAATAATCGTGTTTACTTGACTCACAATCAAGTCTACCCCGGTTCTGAGAAGGTACTATGTTTCTATCCTAAAATCACGTCTATCTAGCCCGCTGCACACCTTCCAGAGCCCACCATGTCACTTCGCCTACTGGCATCAAGCTTGCTTGGCTTGAGCGCAACCCTCGCCATCGCAAGTCCGGATGGCGGACAGAGACCTCTTGGCGACTACCACCGCATATGCCCCGACTATACACGATATGCTGCATACCCTCAGTAGGTTAATTTCGTTACCCAGTAATATGCTGATCCCTTTTGACATCGCTTTTCCACAGCCGACCTTTAAGTACTGGTCCTCGAGAGCTTCCTTACCAACGACCAAGCACGAAATGCCGGACATTTCAATCAGACGCTATCGAGAAGGTCATTGAAGATGTGACGTCGCGTATGAAAGACCCAGACTTGGCACGACTCTTCGAGAACGCATTCCCTTCGACGACCGATACGACCATCAAATTCCATACGAAAGGAAAAGAAGACACAGGCTTCTTCCGTATAGGAAGTTTTGGGGGTTTTCATGATGAGGGAGCTTGGCAGGGGCCGCAATCATTTATCATAACGGGTGACATTATCGCGGAATGGTTGCGAGACTCAACAAACCAATTGCGCCCTTACCAGCCGCTTGCGAAGAAGGATCCTGCTATCCACACATTGTTGCTCGGCGCCATCAACACCCAGGCCGAATATGTGATCAAGTCCCCATACTGCAATGCCTTTCAACCGCCGCCCATCAGTGATTTACCAATCTCGTCTAATGGGCAAGAGGACAACGTACACCCAGCCTACGAACCACAAGCCGTTTTCGAATGCAAATACGAGCTGGATTCTCTAGCGCATTTCCTCGCTCTTGGTAACGACTTCTACGATCATGCAAGCTCAACTGAGTTTCTGACCAAGAGATGGTATCGCGCTGTTGAAACCGTACTGAACGTGCTGACCGAGCAATCAAAGTCGACGTTCGACCCTAAGACAGGCGAGTTTCAACGTAACGAGTACACATTCTCTCGTCGCACCGATATTGGAACCGAAACACTCAACTTGAAGGGTGTTGGTAATCCTCTAAACTGGGGAACAGGACTGGTCCGATCAGCCTTCCGACCTAGCGACGATGCGACGATCCTCGGTTTCCTTATCCCTGCTAATGCGCAAATGTCTGTCGAATTGAAACGGGCATCCAAGATTCTTACGGCGGCTGGTAAGACAACGCTAGCTCAAAAGCTGGAAACTTGGAGTGCAAAGCTTCGCGATGGCGTCTTGGAGCACGGTGTGGTCAAGCATAAGAAGTATGGAGATGTGTTTGCGTATGAAGTTGATGGATATGGCTCATCGATCCTAATGGACGACGCCAATTATCCATCATTGCTGGCACTTCCTCTAATGGGGTTCTGTGAGGTCAACGATCCCATTTATCAGAACACAAGGAAGATGCTTTTGGAAAAGAGTGGAAATCCTTACTATCTTGAAGGAAAGGCATTCAAGGGTATTGGAGGCAAGTTACTCAAACATGCACACTTATTGCGGCCACTGACAGCTTACAGGACCTCATATCGGATTGCGAAATGCCTGGCCGATGAGTCTGCTCATTCAGGCTCGAACGTCAAATGACGACAAAGAGATTAAAGAATGCATTGACCTTGTGCTCGACTCTGCCAAGTTGGGTTTGGTCCATGAGAGTATTGATGTTCAACACATCACTCAATATACGAGAAGCTGGTTTGCTTGGGCTAATGGTGTATTTGCATCAACGATCCTGGATTTGGCTAAAAGAAAACCACACTTGATCTTTGGTGAAGGTGCTGCATCGTATGAGATATAATGGACAAGATTGATGAATCATGTGGGTTATGATAAGAATAGGTATAACAAATACTAAAATATTCCATGGTGTCAATCCTTGCTTGGACACAGAACTTTGAGTTGTCACCCACCGAAAGCTTTGCAATGATAGCCGAGTGCAAGTTGCGAGTGTCGAGATCTTACCCCAGAGCTGTAGCCATGAGAAAAGCATTAGCATAGAGTAAATACTGGGTCCACAGTTATCCGTCTTTACCCCTCGCCATTCTGGGCAAATTAGCCGTTTGAACCATTGACAATCGTCTTCGTCTCCATGAATATCCTCCAGCCGGTCCGACATCGCTCAATTGGGCTCTCTATTCATGTTTCCCGGCATAGCAATTGTACGATATATAAAGGAGATCGACATTATCTTTACAGGCAACTGGGTTTCACTCCTTCCGTGCTGTCTCATAACGCTGTAGCTTCCCCTCTCTGTCGTAATCATAAATACTGCCCCTCAACACCATCGCCGTCATCGCCACCAGACTTCAACACAGCCAAGATGACGACGAAACCGACCCATGCTTCTGAGTTTCCCTCAAATCCGCAGTCGGGGAAACGTCAAATCAACCTTATTCGCGGTTGGCCAAATCCTAGACTTCTACCAGTTGATCTCCTCTCAGCCGCCGCTCAACGCAATCTCTCAGACCCAGCTATATATGTCCCCGCGCTGCAATACGGTCCGGACTCAGGGTATCAGCCATTGCGCGAGGCATTGGCAACCTGGCTTTCGGAACACTACCATGTTGAACGAGATCCGAACCGTATCTGTATCTCTGGCGGTGCGAGTCAGAATGTCGCTTGTATCCTTCAGAGCTTCACAGATCCAAATGTGACTCAGGCTATTTGGTGCATTTCACCCTCGTATCACCTTGTCTTTCAGATTTTCCGGGATAATGGCTTTGAGGGACGATTGAGGGCGACGCCAGAGGATGAGGAGGGCGTTGATATTGAAGTCTTGGGGGCTAAGCTAGCAGAGTTCGAAAAGCACGCCCCGGAAGCCAAGGTAAGGCATTCATGGGTATCATCTATTGCCCTTAAACTGACACCAATTAGCCTCCTGTGGGTGATGCTGGAAAGTATCGTAAACATTATCGCCATGTTATCTATGCTGTTCCCACATGTTCAAATCCTTCTGGGAAGACAATGTCTCTTCGCCGTCGAGAAGCCCTTGTTCGACTTGCGCGGAAATATGATGCACTCATCATCTGCGACGACGTCTACGATTTTCTCCAATGGCGCATCGACAGCGACCCCAGCAAGGTATCAAGCCGTTTAGGTGCCAACGAGCACCCTGAGATGTTGCTCCCGCGCTTGTGTGACATTGACCTGGCTATGGGTCGTGCCGATAATGATCCTTATGGTTTCGGGCACGCTGTCAGTAACGGCTCGTTCAGTAAGCTCACAGGCCCAGGGATGAGAACCGGTTGGCTCGAAGGCTCTCCTGCTTTTGCATTTGGACTGGCACAGACGGGCGCAACAAAATCTGGTGGTTCACCTAGCCAGTTTTGTGCATCCATCATGGCCGATTTGGTTCAGTCCGGAGCTCTTCAGGAGCGCCTTGCTACTACTCTCAGGCCCCAGCTTCAACACCGACATCGTATCATGATGGAAGCTATACATAAGCATCTCGAGCCGCTGAATGTTGGCATCAGAGATTCTAGTCTCGTCGACGGCAGTGTTTACGGTGGTTACTTTGTGTGGCTCACACTTGAAGAGGGCATCTCAGCCAAGCTTGTTTCAGAAGTCACGATGACTGAAGAGAATCTGGTCATTGGAAACGGGACCATGTTCGAGGTGCCTGGTGATGAGGGGTCTGTTTATTTAGATAACGCCATTCGACTGACGTTCGCATATGTCCCTGAGAAGGACTTGGTAGAAGGTGTCGAGAGATTATCGAGCGTGATTGGGAGGATAAAGGCCGACCCCGAGAAGTACAAAAAGGCTGCTAGCACAATGGACGACAGCGATATTATAGATGCCAACAAATAATTAGAATATGTTTTCTGCAACCACCGTCCTTGCGAAACTCCGTTGATGATCTCTCTAGAGACGTCCTACTTCTTCGAAAAGAATGACATGATGTTACCTTGTCCCTTTGGCGCAGGCTTCTTTCCTTTGGAGCCTGAAGATGATGATGGCGTTGGTGTTGGGGCTGCTTTTTTGGCTGGTGGGGGAGCCTCATCCTCAGAAAAGGATTCCCAGCCAGGTTCCTGGATGGTGACTTTTGACAATTAGCGCCATGGCCTGATAAGAGCGGGAGGAGAACTTACCCATGTATCCCTGATCATCAAGGATTCGTTTCTTCTTCATTACGCGTCTTCTACCCCTCCTGCGCCCATCACCAGTGCTCGAGATCACTTCTGAAGGTTCGTTCTCTTCCTTCTTGGCTTCGGGCTCTGGCTCAGGTTCCGGAGCTTCTTCCATGTCTTCATCGGCTTGTTCAGACTCTTTATCGGACTCTTCCTCCTCATCTTCTTCGTCGTCGTCTTCCATCATTTTTCGAAGTGCATCCTCGCGTTCCTGGCGCTTTCGCTTGATATCGGCAGAGTCAACTGCAGGCTTTGATTTGGTTGCTATGATATCCGAGTCATCCGCCTCGCCATCATCAGAAAGAGCCATAGCTGTGTCTTCTTCCTTCTTGGGGGCAGGCTTGGGTTTGGGCGGTCGTGCGGCCGCTTTTGCGAACGATTGCATGATACCGCCAGATGCACCTCGTTTGAGAGATGGTGCTGACTTCTTCCCACCGCTGGGGGCAGGTGTTCCCTCCTTGGACGATGGAGCCGAGGGCTCCTGTTTAGTAGGTTTGGTCTGTTTTGCCTCAGGCTTTGTCACTGAGGCTTCTTGCTTGGCCTTTGTCGACGTGGGAGGCTCCTTCTTAACGGCCTTAGAAGGAGCTGAAGCAGATGCCTGGGGTCGGCTTCGCTCCCTCCGTTTGGCGAGCGGGTTGCTAATTACTCCGTACTTCTTAGATGCCTCAGTGATATCTCCATTTGATGAATACTCCGCGAGTTGAGTTGTAATATCCGACAAAAGAGAGAGATCTTTTTGAGGATGCGGTGCAAGACTGTAAACGTGGATCGAAACCACCTGCTCGAAAGCAGCCAGAATATCTGTCAGACGAGTCAGTTCGAGTTCGTCTCATGAATACCCCCTTTTCACACGTGCATACCGTTTAGTTCCTCTTCCCGGGCTAGAGTCAATATAGAAGTCGGAACCTCGTCTGAAAGAGGCTCCTCGGGCGATGAGCCTGACATTTCAACATCACCGTCAGACTGGTCTTTATCTGGAATTTTGGTGCCATAAATCAGATATGTTGCATGGACGGAGTTGGCTCTCTGGGCATTTTGGTAGTTATGAAACTCGTAGAGCATCCTATCGACTGTTAGAGTTGATCTAGCATACTGAACATTTGTAGCTCACTCTTTGGCGGTGTTGACATGTACATCCAATACTCTACTCAATACCCGATATGTGATCTGCACTTCGTCAGTTGCTACACTGAATGAATGTAAGAAAGGGTTATAACAAACCGGTCGTTCTTCACTGAGCAGACGATCTGCCAGAAACTTTTTATGTTCGTCCATGCTGGTTTTGGTTTTTGGAGTCTTTGAACTTGAGTCAAAGTTTAAGGTGAATAATGGAGAATATGGTTGACCATGCGCGTTGACTCAATTGACAAAATCGCTATCCCTCTAAAGATAATTCCTAGGTAACGAGAAAGCACGCGTTGAGAAGACGCGATATCACGTGGGATGCTGTCCAAAAGGCAGAAGCTGACTGGCTAAGAGCATAAAGACTCGCTTATTGGAAGGCTATACTAACTCAATCTAGCCGTTTCAAAGGCGTTATTCTAGAATCGGGTTCTTCAATTACAGCCAGCTTCATTCTAGTGATCGCGTCTCCAGCGCGACCACTTTATTCTGGGTCTGGGATCCCAACTCGCCCCTGTTCTTTGTCCTAAATCTTTGAGGCCCAACTGTGAACATCAGGACTAATTGAGCCATAATCGGGTTTCTACGATCATACTCGCCTACTGTTTCCTATATTCCATTCATTTGAGCACCCATTTTTGCTTCTGCGTCCCCCATGGCCGACCACGATGTCCCCGATTCTACAGATTGGCTCACGACGCCACTCACTGCCCTTGCCGCTGTCGAAAGCGCTTTACGTTGCCAAATTTGCAAGGACTTCTATAAAACCCCCATGATCACCACCTGCTGTCATACTTTCTGTTCGCTCTGCATCCGGCGGGCTTTGTCCAATGAGGGCAAATGCCCACTGTGTCGCGCATCAGAGCAAGAGCTTAAGTTGCGGAGCAATTGGTCGATGGAAGAAGCGGTGCAAGCATTTATCAATGCCAGACCAGCAGCGCTAGAGCTGGCGCGGAAGGGCCACTCCAGCAAGACGACTTCAAAACGAAAAACAGTGGACAATCATCATGAGTCGGGGGATGCGCCAGATAGCAAGCGGTTACGGTCATCCACACGACTGCGAAACACTCGGTCGACCCCATCCTATACAATTCCTGCCGAAGAAGATGAGATTGTCCAAGTCTCAGACGAAGATGATGACTTTGAACCGGAGCCAGGTGAGTCCAGAAATACTAGGGCGTGGGTCTCTATTCTAACAACTGCCAGAGGATGGCCTTGTCGCATGCCCAGTTTGCCAAAGTCGAATGAAGGAATGGCAGGTCTTCCAACACCTCGAAACATGCACTGGATCCGCACCAAAATCACACCGAGCTCCCCCAAGCAGCTCAAACTCCAGTTTCAGCCAGCAACGACAGCAGACAAAGGCGCCGGACCGCCTACCAGCGATCAATTACTCCATGTTCAAGGACCAAGCATTACGAAAAAAGATGTCCGATCTTGGTATTTCAAATCAGGGCCCTCGCACTCTCCTCGAGCGTCGACATAAAGAGTGGATAACAATATGGAACTCAAACTGCGACGCTGCACACCCAAGGAAACGCCATGAATTATTACATGACCTGGATGTCTGGGAAAGAACACAGGGCGGTCGCGCTCCGACGACAGGACGATCTGTCCAGAATGCAGCAATTATCAAAGACAAAGACTTTGACGGTGCCGCATGGGCAGCTAAGCATGACACATCATTTAAAGACCTGATTGCAAATGCAAAGAGGACTAGGCTTGAGGCCAAAAAGAAAGCTGAAGAGGCGGCTAAGGAGTCAAAAACGGAAGAGATGAGTACAACACCACAAGAGAACACCAATCGACTGCAGCAAACCCATTCTGTTGACTATCCGACGGATTCAACAGCGACTGCTTTTCCTTCAAGGCCGGCTGAGGCGCTACCAAGAGCTACGCCGCATTTCGACGGACAATCACATAAGCCATCGTTCTCTAAAACTGAGGCATACCAAGGGAGCACTATGGATTTGGGCAAACAGCCATTAGACACAAGCAACGACGGGTTGTCACAACACTCAATACCCGATGACCCCTGGTCCGAGAACTATACTGGCAACTCTTAACTAGGTGAAGAACGGCGTTCTTGTGGTCAGGCTGGAGTATATAGAACGGCATGAATCAAGATACCACATAATGATATTAAACTGGCACAAAAAATATGCCCTTGGTGTATAAATTCTAATGAACAATGGCCTAACTGTACAATCTTAAGCCCAAAAACGCCAGGGATATCCTATTATATCATCATGTACGCGTGTGAACCATTCGACCTGCACTGAGCTTCTTTCTCTTCCCAGTCCTTCCGCCTGGCGTCTCCTATATCGCCAGGTTCGCAATTCCAGTCTCGGTTGTTGGTGTCTGCTCCTTTTGTCGAATTTCCTCGTTGTCAGCAGGTACATCGGGCAGTTCGTCGAGCTTCTTTTGAGCCTCGGCGGCCTCCTGTTCGTCGCGGGTTTTCTGTTCTTCGGCCTCCTTGCTATTGGTCTTCTCCTCTTCTTTCTCGCGCTCTTGCGCCTCCATGGCCTCGAGCTCGTCGTCGAGCGCATTTTCGTCGATAACCTCGCCTGTCGACTCGGCTAGAATAGCGCTCACCTCGTCCGTCGCGTTGCTCTGCTCCCGTAGACGATCCATGACTGCGTCGACTCGTTCAGCACCGCCGACCTGTGCATTGAGACTTGCCAGTGCGCCAGAAGAAGCCTCCATGACGCTAACAAGCTGCACGTTGTCGGTAGCCTGCTCGAGCTTAGCGGAAACTTCCTCTAATTGATTTAGAGTGGCGTAACGGGTGGCTAAGGATGTTTCTGCAATCTTCTTAGACTTGAGCGCCGCGAGGGCTGCAACCCGATTCTTCTTAGTGACGGCTTCCTTGGCTGCTTGAGAGAGTTCGTCGATGCGTGTGTTGAGGATGTCAGTCTGATGCTTCAGACTTTCTGTAAGTTCTTTTAGGGATGCAATCGCAGCATCTTCCTTTGTGATGCCGCCCTGCTCCCCGGAACTTTTGATCCTGATTGTCTTTCCATCGTATTCAATAACTTCCTTATCCCGTGACAAGAACTTCAATAAAACGTCTAGGTCGGAGTCTGTTAGACGTTGACCTTTGACAAGAGCGGCGGAAAAGGCTTTCTGAAACTGCGCTCTGCTGAATACGCGATCGAATCTTGACACCTTTTCGGCCATCAGGTCGCCCAGCTCCTTTGCGGCAGCCTCCATATTCTTGATAATGACGTATTGACCCGTGGGCAGCTTGTCGTCGCCTCTAGCAGGGTCTATCACGCCCAGCTGTCGCAGAGTCCAACTCATCACGCTCCATGGTAGACCTGCCCAACTGCGCTGATAAATGCTCTGTTGCGATTTCTCGAAATCTTGTAGTGGTATGAAGTCCCGGTCAGCGATCGCTTCGCGCACTACAGTTCCAAGGGCCAACGGTTGAGCAAACTCCTTGTATTCTAGTGACCTCAGCAACGAGTCGTCGAGTTTGAGAACAAAATGATCAGGGCTCGATCCGCGGTGGGAGATCTTGCCCTTGGCGACAAGATTTGAAAGGGCCTGGCGCCAGGCGGATAGGTTTGCCTGGTAGCCATCGGGATTCAAGGTGCGCTGTGATCGAAAATCTGAGTATCGGGCTGCTAACCGTGACCTCAAGACTTGTTAGTCAAACAAATAAACATTATTTAGACATGTTGGACAAGGTGTGTTACCTGCTGAAGCTCGGGTCGTTATGGATGAGATAGTCGGCGAGTTCGCCCATGATGTCGTTTCGCAGGTTGGTTTATATACGCAAATCAGATTGAGTGATTCACGTTCTAGAATATAATCCCAAGGGGATGAAAAGTCAAAAATCGTCTGCTGACGAATTTCAAGTTATACAGTGAGCTACTGGTTGTTGAAAGAGAAAGTTTGAAGAATGACGACACATTTGAAGGATGCATGCCGCGCTGCGCTGCACGCTGGCGTCGCCCCGTCCCGTGGCTTTGGTGGGCTAGCTGTCACCAGGGACGATGGTAGGGGGGGTTTACTAGTGAATTGCCAGGGGTGACAGTTCCTTTGTTCGACATAGGCCCAGTGAGTTGGGACAGCGAGTCCTCAGGCTGAAACAAAGGACTACGAAATAGAGCTATACCTGCGGAGTGTAAGAAGTCTATACAGTCTAAGCGATCTATATCTTAGGTCCTATGAATTATTATATTATCCTTATAGGTCATTCAGATGTTATTGGATATCTGGCGCCGTGCTGAGTGTGCAGGGCCCATTGTATGTGATGGCAACTTATGGGGTTGAATCGTTTTATCATGCGCTTAGCAGAATCCTCTGTAATAACAAGCTTCTAATATTAAGATCACTCTTCCACTTTTGGCTTATGGTCGATTCATTCTCTTTGTCCTTATATGATTTGTTATCAAATAATGCATCCTACAGTGGCTTGTATGAGGATGAAGTTATTTTTATTTTTTTTGGTGCACATATGTATCGTCGTTAGACTGCTCTTATGTCTACAAGATTACATCGTTGCACCCTAGTATTTCTCTGTAGGGTTCTCTGAAAAAATGGATCTTGTGTCGAATAGACTACGACGTTGAATGTAATAGACTATAATCGCAACTCATGAGATATTTGGGGATGTTGTAACGGGTAAATGTGGTAGTTGAGCTCAAAGCCGAGGTCTCCGTCTCAATAGAACCAAGCCTCAGGGTATCAGAAGACTTAGGACCTAAAATTAGGAGATAAAAATGAAATAATCAAAGAGCCTATCAAGTTTATCCTAAACTTACCTAAGTATTTTTATCACTTAGGATCGAGGTCTTAAGTTTTCTATCATCCCCTAGCCAAGTGGCCAAGTTCGGGGTCAGACACAGAGCAGAGGACCTAAAATGATGATGATTATAGGGCTCTTCGTCATTCTGAACAGGAACATGGCAATTTTTCCAGCTTCCGATAGGATAATTCCTGGACTCAGATCCTCCTTTCAACTGCAACCCCACTGGAGCTCATATTGAACCGCGGGGTAAGAAAAGACCGCTCCTCCAAGCTCTGGGCGTTGAAGGCATTGTATTTTGGAATGGCCTGGAAGTCAACGGTCGTGCTCTCTTGATATGTCTGTCTGTTCCTCTTTGTTGTTCAGACAATGACTCAATAATCTATCTTACCATCAAGTCACGATAAGAACCAATATATAGGTAAACATCATATCTCTCACACTCGAACTGAACCCTTTCCACCACTTCCACTCTGACTCCTTCAATCTTCAACCTCTCTTATCAAATCCAGTCACACCATCCTCATCTCCAGCTTCTCCACCTTATCACACCTTGGTCGGCAAATGAATACCCGTCGTCTTTTCACCAGCGCATTTAAGACCCTCAACGTCTCCCTGTTAACTTCACATTCACACTCCTTCACTCCTCTCCTTGGTCCCCTTTTCGCCCATCGCACAATGGCTTCCGCTGCTGCCAAACGCCTCACTGGCAAGACGGTCCTTGTCACCGGAGCATCCTCCGGCATCGGCCGGTCCACGGCTCTGGAGTTCGCCCGGACTGCGCCTAAGAACGATCTTCGTCTCATTCTCACTGCACGCCGTGTTGATTCTCTTAAGGAGCTTGCTGAAGAGATTAATAAGGAGGTCGGCGATGGTGTTAAGGTTCTACCGTTTAAGCTCGATGTGAGCAACCCCACTGAGGTTAAGGGAATTGTAGGCAATCTGCCCGAGGAGTGGAGGAACATTGACGTTCTCGTCAACAATGCGTAAGTTCTTATGTGTGTGAGGTAACTAACAGTCGCTGACGACTGAATAGAGGCCTTGTGAAGGGTGTTGCTCGTGCCCCTGAAATCGCTGAGGAGGACATCAACATCATGTTCCAAACAAACGTCACAGGTCTCATTAACATGACCCAAGCTATTCTTCCCATCTTCCTTGCCCGGCCTGACGGTGGCCACGGTGATATCATCAACGTCGGCTCCATCGCTGGCCGAGAGCCTTACCCTGGCGGTGGCATCTACTGCGCTACGAAGGCCGCCGTTCGCAGCTTCACTGATAGCTTGCGAAAGGAGCTTATTGCCAGTCGTGTCCGTGTTATTGAGATTGATCCTGGTCAAGTTGAGACTGTAAGCATAACCTATGCAACTAACATGACAATATTCTCACTGGTGTGTAGGAGTTCTCTGTTGTGCGATTCTACGGCGACCAGGCAAAGGCCGATGCTGTCTATGCGTAAGTTGTCCTGAGCTGGTCGCACTACAATATTAACTTTCGAGCAGTGGATGTGAACCTCTGACCCCCGATGACATTGCTGAGATTATCGTGTTTACTGCAACTCGTCGAGAGAACGTCGTTATTGCTGACACGCTCGTCTTCCCCAGCCACCAGGTAAGCTACATGCTCGGGATACAAGAATCAAGAACTTTGACTAATCTCAAGGACTACAGGCTGGTGCTGGTATTATGCACCGAAAAACTTAGACGATACAGAATAAGGATAATAAATAGCGAAGATATACAACAAGGCAAGCAGACAGAAGATTTAGTGAGGAGTTGTATTGAATAAGTCTGTATGTAGTTTGGTCTGCATGTGACGTTTGTGCAATGAGTAGATTCTGTTTACGGAATGTTCGGAAATTTCTCTTGCCCATAACTCATTTGTCCCCAAAGAGACATGAATCCATGATGGTTCTGAGCTGCGGGCCTTCTAAGACCGAAAAAATTGTTCTACCAACGTTCCGTTAAGGACCTATTCTGGGATGAATTGGGCCCCTGCCGTCAACAAGTGACAGCACCGCTGGGTTGCACATTGCCAAACCTTGATAAAGGCTAGCATAAACATCACGTCACCCAATCACCAGTATGAACCGAGACCAGAAACTGTAATCGTAATTCATCACCTACTCTGCTTTTTGTCGGAATCCTTTTTCTCAAGAGTCAATGGTCCTGCACAGGGTACCAAGATGTCCTTTCCCCAGACGCCTCGCTAAAAATGAATAGTAATATCAAAAACATACATGGTAGTGTTGATCAAGCACTCAGCTGTTCAGACAGACTGGGTGCGATTGTGTAGCAACAGGTGATTGTGTAAGATTGGAAGCATTGTAGTGCAATCCTATCTAGTCACCATAGTGTTGGAAGAGAGGCGAGAGAGCCTCGCCGTAATGGTTCCGTCGAATGGCTTCTGCGAGTAGGAATGAGAGGTCCAGAACCACGAGTTTGCTGATGCTGCGTGCCCTGTCCTTATCAATGGGAAAGCTGTTGGTGACAACAATCTGGTCGATGCACTCGCATGCTTGTAGTTGCTCCAGGCTGTCGCCGCCAAACACACCATGAGTGGCCATGCAATAGACTTTCTTGGCCCCACCTTTCTTGACGACCGTCTCAGCTGCAGCAATCCAAGATCCGGCCTTGTCAATCATGTCGTCCACGATAAAAACGGTCCGGTTCTTGACGTTCCCAACCAGAGTGATAAGGTGCTCGGCACCGGGATCCTCGAATGCATTGTCCTCCTCGTCAGAACTTGCCGCAGCATCGCCAGATCCTCCAAGAGATTGGGGCTCAGGGACGAAGAATGATGATGCATGAGACATAGTCATGGGATCATCTTCAACACTACCGTCGACAACAGACCGGTCAGGAGACGGATAGTCATCCTCAACAATACGGCCTTGAACCAAGCGACCCTGTGTAACCTCAGATGCCTTATGGTCATCATAATCCGCCTCGCCGTTGACTGAAGCATCAGGTGACCCGGCAGGGGGTGTGGTGTTGGGATCAGCAGCCTGTGCGACGTTGGGAGTGGCTGAACGAGCGGAGCTGTTGACCCGTGTGGGAGAACCCTGCGAGTTCGTCACAATTCGCGACGTGCGAGGGGGCGTCTCCGTCTTCGGTGTAGCCTCGGATTCGACAGCGCGTTCGTGAGCTGGGGGTCCACGATAGGGAATGGGTCGGTTGGACTCCAATGGCGTGGGTTGGCGCTCAACATTATGATCAAAGTGTCTCATGATCATACTGGCCGTCATATTACTCACACGCTTCCTGTCTGTAGTAACAATTCCGAAGTTGAGCTTCAGGGCATCCGCAAGCGATGTTACTCGCTTGGTACCTCCAGCATTCTTGGAGACCACAACCGCTTCGCGCCAGTTAGACACGTTGTGGCGGATCCACTTTGCGAGGATAGGCTCTGCGTGCAGGTTGTCGACGGGACACTTGAAGAAGCCCTGCATCTGCGAGGCATGAAGGTCGACAGTGATAACGTGCTTAACGCCAGCAACACCCAACAAGTTGGCCAGCATGCGAGCAGTAATCGCACCTCTATGCGACTTCTTCTTGGATTGGCGACTGTAGGGGAAATAAGGAAGGACGGCTGAACGGTAACAAGTAAGCCGATTGAGGTCTCAAATGGGGGAAGAGAACCACGAACCAGTGACTTTGTTAGCAGAACCACCTTTGCAGGCCGATATCATGATTAGAAGCTCCATAATGGAGTCATTGATGCTGGGGCTGCCTGATTGGACAACGAAGACGTCCTTCTCTCGGACACTTGTCAGAATTCTGACGCTCGTTTCACCCTTGGGCACTAGTTAGCTCAAAGCACGCAGTTTCTTTGACTGCCAGACATGGGCCAGTAGAGTGTCTTGATAGTTTGCCAATAAGGGTTATGTTGAATAACGATGGCCACGAGCACGAGGGCAAGGGAAGCTCACATTGGAGAACTGAGTAAGCTCGGCGCTGGCAGGATGCATGCCCAGATTCTCACAGATTTGACCTGTGAGAACTGGGCAGGAATTGCCTGCAAAGATCAGTGTATTGCGCATCTTGTCCAGCCCATCAACCGAGGTGGAAGGGCGAAGCTTAGAGGAGATTGAAGGAAGAAAGAAAACTTGAGATTGAAGGAAAGCCGCGTTCAGGTTGGAGCTTTTTTTTTTTTCGACGCCCCGGCTCATTGTACTGTGTGTCGGAACGTTGGTCTTTACTGTGGTTTGGAGCTGTATTGCTTTTATAGTGGATTCAGAAGTAGGTTTTGGCACCAAACCAAGCAATCTGAAGCCGGAAACAGTACAGTGCCAGGCACTGTCCAGCCCCCGCAGTTATTAACCAAGCGGGGCATTCCGGAAACTGCGTCACAGCCTCGCAATTTCTCATCAGGAGCAACTATTGAAATTCTTGCTCAGTTAGATGCAAGCCCCCAACTACATGGATAGCAGCTGGCTTGAACCCCTACGACTGTTCTTTGAGTAAAGTTAGCAACACCAAGGCTGGGAACTTTGAACGGCTCTATATGACCTTCGAACAAAAATGACATCTTTCTCAATGGAAATACGATAGCGATTCAGCAGCCTTGAATATCCACGCAACATGGGGATTCCTCGTCTCATATCTACCCTAGAGCCATACGTTGTTCATGGAAACCTCGACGATAAACGTGTGGTCATTGATGGGCCGGCATTAGCTTATCATATTCTGTACATCTGCAATAGACATTGCATTCCTCAGCCGTCGTACAAACTTCTCGGTGAGACCGCTGTAGCATGGTTGGATGAGCTCACTCAACGTGGTGTAGGCGTGTAAGTTTGTGTGGTGTCTCTCGTTGGCGGATCAAGACTGACCACAACAGCGACGCAATATACTTTGACGCATATTTACCACATGGAAAAGAGCCTGTCCGTATGCAGCGAATGATCAAAACTCTCAATCAGCTGAAGGCCTCACATTCGTCTGACACCAATGGTTTCTTCCCGTCGTACTTTTCGACTGCCAATGAGACTACCCCAGTCCTCTTCTCTGCAGCCAAACCACTAGGAAAATCGGCCTTGCCACCCAGTTTTCATGTCCCTGCTATCATTGACGCCTTGAGATCCTCACCACGCTACACAGAGTTAGTGGTTCTTGTTCCGGGAGAGGCTGATGCATACTGCGCACAGCATCTGTCGGAGTCAGGTGGGACAGTTCTCACCTCCGACTCGGATCTTTTGGTTCATAATTTGGGGAAAGGAAGTGTTGTCTTTCTTCGCGACATTTATCTTGATGAGCGGTCCAGTCTCGCATGTGCAAGCTTTAGTCCTGCATATATCTGCGAGAAACTTAAGCTTGCATCTTCTGATGAGATGTGTCGATTTGCTTATGAACGGAAATGCTCACCCCATTCAACACTTCCACAACTCTTGCAGGAATGCGCACGACCAATCACTGATCAGATGGGTTACACTGAGTTCTGTCACGAGTATCTAGACCATGTAGTAGCACCCATTCCTGTCTCAACATTTGGCAAGCTAATAGACATCGGTTCACTGGATCCGAGAATATCGGAGATGGTATTGCAATTGGATTCTCAAAATGGCCAGATACACACTACGGGCGACCCCAAGATGTTTCTTCCGATTCTGCTAGAGAGTCCTTCACGGGGAAGTGCCTGGGAACAGAGCACGCCAATTCGACAACTAGCCTACACAGTAGCCCGCTGGACCATTCCTGGTTCTTCTTCAACCGTTCATGAGTACCGGAGGGTCAACACTCCAGTACAAAAAGGACGACAGGTTCCCATGCTATCCGAAAAAGCAGCAAAAGATTGGGCTCAGGACTTGGTTAGATTGATGATTAGGATCAGAGCAGGCACTCAAGATGATACAATTCTAGCTTGGTACATCCTGTGCCTGACTCTCGATATACGGCATAGCCACGAAGAGGGCAAGCATTCACATTCACTACAGATTTTGGAAGACAGTTCACGGACTGCGACATCTAAGAAAGTTTCTTGGGATACTCTCCACTTTGTCGCTCACCTTCAAGCTGCTTTTTACTCGTTTCGGCTTTTGAAGCAGATCATCTCACTCGGGCATTCCCAAAAGACCTTACCAGATCTAAGCGATATGCTGTTGTCGTTGCCATCTCTGGCCGAGTTTCCTGATGTAGAGAGAACCCTCTCATTGCTGCAAATAAGCAGTGAAACCCTGGTTTACAAGACAGTCTCTAGACTTGTCCCGTTGCCAAATGCCAACATGGACGCAAAGCCAAAACGAACAGTTAAAGACAAGAAGAAACGGAGGGTCGGTCACGATAATGCTCCCCGGAGGCAGAGTAGCTCTGCAAAGCCCGCTTCGAGAAACTTATTTGATGTGCTGTCTCAATAGAGCTAAATATAACAAGTCACAATTCATACCGCTACGAAGTTCAAATATGTATATCATTTTTGTGTAAACAGTTACATGGTGACTACATAAAGGTCAGCGATCAATCCCACCAAACTTAGCCATTATCAAGGGCTCAAATATTGAGCCACACGGTTACGTCTCATTGCGCCAGCACCGACCCTGATCCTGATCCCGACCCATCCGCGTAACTTCGTACATAATCCCGACATAATAATCATACAATCAAGTGTTCCGGGTTGGACAAAGTCCATGAATCTCATCCAAGAGGCGAGATAAGGGACTGCTTTCTTCCTCTACCTCATTCACATCCTGGAGTAAGTTTTCCTGGGGGCTTCCATTACCAACTGACTTGATGATCTTCCACGCCCGACGAAACTCATCGCGAATTGACACAATACCATTGTGCGTGACAGTTCGAGCAACATTGTGATCCAGCTCGAAAGGGTCCTCGATAGCGAAGAGATAGCGGTGTCGAACTTCTTTGAATTCTCCATTCTTGACTGAGACACTGCCTTGTGTGCCTTGTCTGGGTTGCGATCCAGTGTATTTTCCATCACTCTCTTTAGAAGGCACTTGGTCGGGGTGAGGCGGCAGATGAAGTCCAACATTTTGAGCCTCAATGACTGTCTTGGCGCCAGTCCAACCCTTGTCTTGCTTCGTTTGTAAACCACCTGGAGTCCGCAGACTGAGAACATCTCTTCCCCAGTCAAAGCCTCTGCCCGTAGAAGTGCTGAGCATACTGCTATGGGCATAGTATTCGAAGAAGCCACGCAGGAGGTGTCCAATCGTGTCTTTGTTACCGTTAAGCTGGTTTGCGCGTGCTAGATTCAAAATTTCCTCCTCGTTACGCCAAAACTGAACGTTGTGGCCACGGCACATAGTCATGTTCTCAAATTCGACAGGCGAAAGCCCCGGAGGCGACGGAGGAGCGAGCTGTTGGAGATTTGGGCTGACAAATGGCTCAGCGACGTTGACCAAATAATGAAGAACCATCAAGACATAGCCATAACTGCTCAAGGTCCCGCGGTATCCTGAGTTGATACCGCGAATCTTTGCCCAATGTTTGACGAACAATACCATCGGCCGAACGCGCGGATCGGTGTGAGAATAACAGCGAAGAAGAGCGGTGTTATGAAGAGCCAAATGGGCCGAGAAATTGATGTCACATTGCACACCTGCCCCCGTCTTAGGGAACTCCAGATGATCCCTGTAACGATCGCGTGGTTGGTTCGGGGCCATCTTGTGAGGATCTGGCAGTTGACGGATTCTCGCCACAAGGTCAACCGTTGTTGGTGTGATGGGGATGGAGAACCCATCGCCAAGTTCTAGGCTGTCGTTTTGTTGCAAAGGCGACCTTAGCAGCGCGATATATTCTTTAACATCCTGGGCCACGGACTCATCGTAGGAATTTTTGTCTAATGCTCGTTCGAATTCCCATGCTAGATGGATGCATTTGTGCAGGAGCCCGACTCCCCTGAGCGACAGGGAGTTAGAACATGTGGCTATGCAACCCTGCAACGCTTTTCGAATTTCCTCCTGATGAACACCGGCAACATACTGAGTGACGAGAATACTCCTCCACTTGGAGAAGGCTTGCTCGTTAGCTGGCTTCAGTCCGTTGAAAATGTACAGTGCCCTTGTATAGTATGACATAGGTGTCTCATGCTGACCCTGCTCCAAAACCACAAATTGCACGGAAGGGGCCTTTTTAAGCTTGTCAAGAGCCAACTGGAGCTCTTTGGTAAAGAATATAGGGTCGGTGCCAAAGTTCTCACTGTATTGAGCGTCCTCCCACACCTTGAAGGCCTGCTCAGTTAACGAGTGAGAAGCCTGGCTACGCTCTTCGACACCACTCTCCTCCCAGCGATGCCGAATTTGTTCGCCTTCGACCTGTGTGTAAACTCCAAGAAGAGATCGTTTGGTTGGAGTGGCTGTATTATCCGTAAAAGCGAGAGACGGATACGTAGACAAACGATCACGAAGATGAGTATCCGCAAGACCGTTGATGAAAGCCTCGCTAACCCTGTTTAGGAGAAACCAATCTTCGTCCGAGAGTACGCGATAATTAGAGATCGTGGCATCACGACCGCCCGCTCTGCGAAGGACTCGCTTGGCTAAACCATAGTAAGAGGAGAGAGAGCTTCTGGGCCCTTGCCTAAGCTCAATTGCTTTTGTGCCCTCTTCGCCAGAAATTGGTGACATGGGCTCAACGACAGTCGAAGAACCGTCTTGAATCCCTGTAATGGGGTCTTGCCGACTCTCACGATCGTTGGATACCGCGTGTGGATCGTGCTCATCATCTTCATGGGTTTCATGGGCCTCATCAAGGCCATTTTCCCATCGAAAGCGTTCATCAAGAAGACCTTGGCGTAGTTTTTCCGGCGGAGACTCGCACAGCTTGATGATGGGGACTCTAGTCCGGGTTAAAAGCCTAGCCCCCAGACCAGCTTCCAGGAATGCCTTCTCCAGTAGACGTGGGATAGGAGAACCTGGAGCATCAGGCTGGGAGGCAGACATTGGTGAAAGAAGGCCAAGATCCATGTCCGAGGCCTTGGTTGCAAAGCCTGAAGACAAACTGCCAAAGCATTTCAACTGAACTGTGAGGGGTTGAAATTCCGCGTCTGGCCTTTCCTGCTTCTCGTAGTTGGCAATTACCTCTCGACTAATGCTTTCAATGCGGCAACGGAAATTTTCCTTTTCTGCAATTTCCGACCTCTCAATTTCCGAATTCGAAACGACTTGAAAACAAAGCTGGTCAAGCAGAGCATCCTGAGCTGCAATTTCCTCGGGGTGGAACTGAACTGCACGTCTAGCGTTGTACAGATAACCGGAGCCCCGATTGGATTGGGTTGGTATAGAGTTTGGGCGGCCACGGGCAGAAGGAGGAGCATTATCGTAACCTCGATGCCGAGTTTGTTGAGGACTATTCCAGTGGCGATGGGAATATGAGGCACTCTGACGGCTTTCGCCAGTAACTCCCCATGGCTGAGACTCAGTATGCATATGACGTGGATAAGGCTGAGATGGACGAGAGTGTTGAGAGGTGGGACTTTGGTAGCCTCTATTTGGGGGAGTTTGTTGAGCTCGAGGGTCAATAGATATGGATAATTGAGAGCTCATCTGCCGTCTTTGTGCCTGATTTAGTCGCTTGCGCGCCGGCTTAGACTGATGAGGAACGCCATCGTGCGTTTCAACAGAAACAGTCTTGTTGCCTGATACATTTTGTGGGATGGGAGCTGATTGCGGAGGGACCCTATTCAAAGATTGATCTGCAGGTGTGCCATTAGAGATGATCAGATTGCGCAAGTGATTCTCGAGCCCTGGTTGGGAATCACCAGAGGGACCTCCCAGAGGCTCACGCCGATGAGGCACCATTGTAGACTTGAGAGACACAATGTGTGTTGAAGGAGAAAGTTAGCGTGCGGTTGCTCTCGTCGTTGAGCTCAATGAGATAGAGCTCGTTGTTGCAAGAATGTTAACCAGGGTGTGAATGATTGCATCCCGTTCAGTAAACACTGGCAAAATGGCTTCCGTATTAAAAACTTTTTGTGTAGGAAGACGCATCAAACTCAAACATGCAGGAACCTTGATGCATGCAATAAATACAATTGAGTTTTGGAGCTATCTTCAACTGGATGGAGGGAGGGGTCTGGTGCATAAAGACGTATAGGTGCTTTGGCGGATCGCTTCACCAGAACGAAATAAGGGAAGAAGGGGGATTTAAAGAAACAAATAAATCAAGTCAAGTGCTTGGTTGGTCGAAATGGCCGCGACTGTGGCAATGGAGTCGTGCAGCGTGATGTTGAAATGCATCTATCTGGAGCTGGTGATCTCCACAAAATGCAGTTATGCGTTCACTGTTTGTCAGAAGCATTCATTGTGTGCCACAGTGCTGTTTTTAACATCTAACTGTGCAACCCATTTCTCGACTTTAAGGTTGTTTTTTACTGTAAGCTTAATACCACTTTTTCATAAGTTGGTAAGGACAAAAATACTACTGAGGAAGGGTAATGAGCAGTATTTTCATATAAGTGGCACCGAGTACCAGTTGACCTTTTGTCATTGATGAAGGCGAAGTTCGTGTTAATTCTCTTTGTTCACAGGTGGACAGAACCAACCTGAAATTAAGGTAAAGTGTAAACTGAGAGGAACTTTGGGTATGATCCTTACGCTCTAAGGCATAGAGCGCAGCCTGTTACCTAGAACATTCGTTTAATAAGATTTCGCTAGTTATTTATACTTTATTGAGTAAAATAGTCATTATTTTAAAGATTTGAGACCCAAGTTTTCTCAAGTTCATATGAACCTAGGCCTGAGCTTAAAGCTCATCTGGAGCACACAGCCACATGTGGCTGCCTATTCAAAGCCTTTGTCATCGTCATAAGGTAGGTGCACCATCTGGCTCAGAACCTTTGTTCCTGCATTCAGCAATATCTCTGTCCATAAAACTCACCATCGCGCCCTCGGCCTCGCAACTCCAGTTTCGTCCTACTTTGATAACGAAAACAGCTTCTAGCCCCCATCGATATTACCAGCGAATTCTTGCAACTACGCGTCTGAACTCTGCCTTGCGGCCGGCGCAGAGCTAGGCGACAGGCTGTAACCTGTTGTCTTCAGAACACTCTCAGATCTCTCTTTCGCGCAGTCGCGAGCCATTCATCAGCATGAGCGCGCCGCCTCCTCCTGGCAACCCGCCTGCTAACGCGCCCGGTTATCCAAATGGCGCCTCGAAGAGCCAGAAGGCAAACCCCCTTCGGCCGTTGCGTAAGAAACCACGTGGAAATCCCCTTGTTTCTCGAAGACCGCCGCCCAGACCAACAGGACCATCTGGTTCTGGCACGCAGAACGGAACAAAGCCAAACATTGAAGAAATTCGACGGCAAAATGGTGGCTGGTCGGAGCCGCCACCACCTAAGTACAATGACATTCCTATCATAACAACGAAGAAGCAGCTTCTCGAAGGCATTCGATATCATATGATGAAATTCACCCAATCTAAAGTAGGCGAAAAATCCATCGATCCAACCGACCAGGACGACTTCGCTCGACCCGTAACATTACACCGACGAGATGCTCGCCAACCCCCTCCAGGCAGGGCAGTTAAGACCGAAGCGCCTGAGGTGCCTCAGGCTGATGAACAAGAGGCGGAAAGACAGGCACAGATAAAAGCAGAACGAGAGGCCCAGCGTGCCATTGATCAGGCTAAGATTGCACCTGTGGCCAAGGATCCCAATCCCAAGCGACCGAAGAAGCAAAAAGAGGAGAAAACAACATTCAATAGGGCGCCTAAAACCGAAGCTGCTAAGAAAGAGTCCGACCTGCGATACGAGGAAGCTCTTCCATGGCATCTTGAGGATGCAGAGGGTAAAAATGTTTGGGTTGGCAACTACGTGTCTGCTCTCTCTCAATCTAATGTGGCCTTTATGATTGACGGATCTGTCTTCCGCATGATTCCCTTGGAGAAGTGGTATAGATTTACCTCGAAGCCTCCTTTCCAACCGTACACAATTGATGAGGCTGAAGCTCTCATGAACAAGAAGGTGGATGTGGGACGTTGGGTCATGAAAGACGAAGAGAAGAGAGCTGGGCGAAAAGACTTGGAAGAGACAAGAAAAATGTTCTACGGAGGCGGCCAGATGGTCAAGACTGAAAGCGCGACCTTCAAGGCCGCTTCGAGATCGGAGAAACTGGACCACGATGAGATTGACATGTCAGGCGATGAATTTCAAGATGATGACGAGGCTCCTATGTTCGAAAAGAACGATGATGAAGACACAAAGGACTCCAAGGAACGTATTCGTCGAGAGCAGCTGGGCGCCAACTTATTCGGAGAAGGTGACGAGCAAGAAGTTGACAAAGAGTTGGACGAGCAACTCCGAGAAGAGATCTTACGACAGAAGCTTGGTAAAGCCACCAAGAAGGCATTGATCAAGAGAGATCGAGAGGATATATACGAAAGCGATGACTCTGAGGAGAATCCATGGAGCAGCTCGGTAAAGTTCTCTTTTGTCAACTTGAGTCAACACAATGCTAACTGATGTTTCAAGTCTGATGACAACTCATCCGACGATGAAGAAGAGGAAGACAAGAAAGATGACGAGAAAAAGGACGCCAGTAAGGACGACAAGACTCAGAGCGGTTCCGGATCCAAGGGAACCAACACTCCATCAGGGAAGAAGCCTGAAGGCTCCAAGAAGAGCAAGTCACTCAAGCGAGCTGGCTCTCCAGCACTCTCTGAGTCGAGTGGAAATGAATCTTCTCGCAAAAAACTCAAGAAGAATGTCACATCTGCCGCAGGTAGCAGGTCTGGTACTCCTCTTTTGCAGAGCGGATCCGCCCGTCGACCTACGGCTGCTGGATCAGGTAGTGACGGAGAGGCAACTGCCGGTGAGATGTCAGATGGTGCAGCACCGAAGAGGAAGAAGTTGAAGTTGGTCAACAACAGCGCTCGGGGCACTCCTTCGGCTTCCAGAGCCGGCAGTCCCAATCCAACTCAGGGTGGTAAGTTTTTGTTCGACTTCATCGTAGAGGGAGCCATTACTTACGTTTACTTGCAGCTGCATCCCCCGGCTCACCTGGTACTTCAAACGTCGAACCATCTGAAATTCTCGATAAGATTCCCGCCGAAGGTATCACCGTTAATGAGCTGATCAAACTCTTCAACCATCGTTTGGGTGATAGGCCAGGCCAGATGTCCAAGAATGAGTGGATTCAGCTCGTTAAAAAGCTTTGTGACTATGGGCCTGACAAGCGACTTCGCCGAAGATCGTAAAAGCATAGATATCCGATTGGGCCGAAAATGTATTTCTCTTTCTTTTGGAGTTGCATTTGCGTTGCGACCTCCTTGTTAGCGGTTCAGAAACCGCTGTTAATATCGGAATGCAACAGTATACACCTTGATATTCAGATTACTAGTTATGGAGGACGAGGTCAATTAGTTCAGCGCTCAAAAGTGGGTATATAATAGAATATCTACATTAAACTCTCCCCGTTTATTCATCCATCTGCCAAGAGTATTCAAGGCCCTTGTTGCGCTCTCTACGGTTAAGTGCCTTGAACCTCTCAGCCTCAAAACCATTGCCACGATCGACGCCATCCCAGCGATAGCCTGGTTTGATTCCGTACCGATTTGGCGGTGCTGCGCCAGCGTATACTGGTTTGCGTTTTGACTTTTTACCCTGTCCTTTCCCTGCTTGCTTCTTCTCACTCATGAACTGCATCATAGGATCGTTCCAGCGCTCCTGTTCTTTTAATTCTTGGTTCATTTCCTCGTCATCAGCTGTGCGCGCAAAGGACATGAGCTTGGCATCTTGCAGCTTCTCGCGGCGTTTACGAGCCTCCTCGAGCTGTACGTCGCCCTTGAGAGCTTCTTTGGCCAATCGTTCCTTTTCCTCCGCCTCGGCAGCGGCACGTCGTGCTTCGGCGCGCTTCATTGATATGTCGATTCTTCGACCGGTGGCGTCGCGATATACTGTTTCTTCCTCCTTCGCTGATTTACGATGTTTTTCGAATTCCTCGCGTTCTTCTTTTTGCCGTCGTTTGAGTTGCGCTGAAACAGTTGCAGCGCTTTGCAGTCCGGCGTGTGTTCCGTCGCTCATCTTAATAGCCGATCCATCATCTTCGACGATAGGAATGTCCTCGTCCTGGTCACGAGCTGCATTCTGCTCCGCTGCTGCTGATGCAAGAATCGCGTCTGCAGCTGCAGCTGAATCATCTTTTGATGTCACGTCGCCCCCAACTGACTTCCAGTTGCTCTTCTTAGTTTTTCGAAACTCGGCAGACCGTCCTGATACTGTGACTGGCGCATCTAATCCCTCGTCGTCCTGTTGTGTATTGGTGTTTCCCCAACCTGAATCGTCATCGTCTGTGATAAGAAGGCCGTTGTTCGCTTCGGCGCCACGCTTGCGTTTCCGTTTCTTGGTTGGTTTCGGATCGGCGACCAAATATTTCGAAGCAAGATATTCTGATAAGTCTGAAGGCATTTTGTTCCGTAACGCGACAAAATTTGGATTAATAAAGGAAGAGTGACACGGCTTGTTATTGAGTTGAAACCTTGAAACTTCCCATATGAATCATGCAGCTATCACGTATTGCGGCTCTCGCCCCGATAGAACAATTTCAGTGGAGAGCTCAACGGCCCCCTGTCTACCTAAGGTACCTTAGCCTCTCTGTCTGAATTGCCCTGGGCGCACCAACCATGAGGTAAAGGGTACGTACCACCATCATATCCCGAGTTTCCACATGGCCGCCCAACCTTTGTTGCTAATCAAAGATTAAAGTTCCTCAAAGTTCGAAGGCGTTGATTGTATTCACCTAATGTACCATTCAACTCAGTGATAGGATCATGCCGAGCCAACTCGTGGCCTTTACAATTCGCCATTCACCCTCACCTTCTTGCGCCTCATAATCCTCCGTTCCGGCCCCATATTCTACCTATACCCAGAACCCCTACGAGTGCGATCTCTTCCGATATCATCACCGCAAGCCGCTGCTCGCCGTCGCCTTCATGCCACAGTCTCTCGAGAATGAAACTTCGCCCACGGAACCGCTCCAGGCGTTGCCCGCAGCTGCGTCTGCTATGAAACTCACAAAATCGAGACACTCCACACCTGTCCTTGAGTCGCTACCATTATCGCAATCGGAAACCAACCTTGCTTTTCGTCGCTCTAACCCGTCGGCCGCTTCTTTATATGCCTCAACTCTCTCTCCGCCTGGGTCGCGTTCCATATCCCCAGCTGGCCGAGGTTCGCCCTCTCGGGTTCTTTCACATACTGTCTTCGATGCCCGACCAAACCGCCCACTACCTGAGACCGGGGGCGACAGCTCCGAACCCTTGAATCTCATCCTCCGGGCATTTGTACCCCATGTCTCGATCTATTCTTCCCAGGACACAGATGCTTTGATGAATGAAAAAGGCTTTCGAAATGGACTCTGGGAACTACTTAGACCCTTTGGTGAAGATGTTACGGGCAAAGTAACGATCAGGGATAGCAACGGGATGAGCAAAGCCGCAGAAGGATTTTCTATTAGATTCACAAGATTCGGTGACAATATTGAACATCCTGACCCCACTGTCTCGGGTTTCAGGAATCCGGCCTCATGGCAAGGCCAGAACGGCAGTCAAGCAAGCACATCAAGGGATAAGCAGTTGCTCATGGATGTGGAAGCTGTTGTTAACAGCCATTTGTCCTACGCAGAGGAGTCGTTCGCAGCGCTGCCTCAGCATGGCCTGTTTGCAGGTCCAAACACAGGCTCGGAAGAAACATCACCATATTACGCTCTTTATTTGCGACGATTACTTTCCGGTCTCCCTATTTCGCCTCACGAAACCTTTTCACATCCAGTAGCATGCGTCATTGCCATTAGCTCACGGAATCCAAATCCGCTCGAAGAGTTAAAGAGACTCTACACAGAGACAAAAGAGGGGAATCGAAGGCTTCCACCCTGGGTAGACAGTGAATTTATTCGATACTATGTCTTGGTCCACGATGAAGAGAAAGACGACATAACAAGATCTATGGGGCTATTTGAACAGATGAAACGAAACATGGGACCTCATTGCCATCTTCTTCGCTTAAGAAGCAGCCAGAGTGCCGAGACAGACGACGATAGTATTCCACTTCCCCGCAGCGACTGGATGTCAGCACAAGAGGAATTGGAAGACATCCGAAAAAGCGAAGACGATGAAGACTTTGAAGATCCAACACGTTACATATTTGAATCTGATGCTACTGCCATTCGTACATTTGTGCGTGAAATGGTGACCATGTCTGTCATTCCTACCATGGAACGGAATGTATCGGTGTGGAATGACCAAGTTGCTTCCCGCCGAAGAGGTCTCACAGGTCGCTTCATGAATTTATCCAGGAAGTGGGCGTTTACCGGTAGCTCCAGGAACTCTACAGGTACTAGTAACGCAAGAGACAACTACAACGCTGCCGGGTTTTATGGTTCAGAAGCCCCTGAGGCGATTATGCGGAAATTGGCGGACTACGCTTTCATGTTGAGGGATTGGAAACTGGCGCATTCAACATATGATCTTTTGAGATCCGATTTCAGCGATTCCAAAGCCTGGAAACATCACGCCGCCGCCAATGAGATGGCTGCGTTAAGTCTTTTAATTCTCCCTCAACAAATGTCATCGAAGAATCGCGCCGAGACAATAGATCAAATGTTGGAGGCAGCATTCTACTCCTACAACACCAGGTGCAGTGCCCCCTACGGAGCATTGCGAAGCTTGCTTCTGGGTCTGGAGTTGCTGCGCTTACGAGGTGGAACGAATATTGATGATGCAGGTCGCTGGGGAGTGAGACTCCTTGAGTCAAAGATCTCGGGCAGTGTGGGTGATGCATTGATAAAGGAGCGCCTCGCTATCTGCTACGGTTCGAAGGAGGGGGTCGGCAGTTGGCATTGGGGCTCGCGCCGTCGAAAATCAGCAACCTGGAGCGTCCTCAGTGCAGATGCCTGGCTTCAACAATCTAAGCACATCCAAGCTCGACGATGCCTTGACGATGCACAGAGGATGTACTCGACACTGCCCCATAAGGAGGGGATTACTAAGTTTGAGGCAGCAGGTGACTTCATGGCATCACTGCAGCACAGTCTTGCAGAGTCACCAGATCCGTCGGATAATGATGGCGAAGGAGATGATGATGATGATGATATTGATGAGGAGAGTGAGGCCCTCAATGACATGAAGCCGAGGAGGCCAAGTACAGCAGCGGTGGACATGTATCGGGATACGACAAAGAAGGAAGGTAGTAGTATGGGTGATGGCACATAAAGGAATATAACGACCAACGATTCACATGCTTTCAATTCAATAGAATGTCTTGTATAGCTCTACTTTCTGTGGTGGCGGGTATAGTGGTGTGCAGCTCGGGCTTTCCCTGTGTTATAAGTGCGGTAATAAGGCGTATCACTCAACAAGGCTACGATCGCCTTCTAAGGGAAAGACCAGGATGAAATAAGCTTGAAGAAAATGTAGACCCCTTTCAATCCGGGATACGACTCTATAGATAGGCAATTCAAAGTACTGTAACGCCGATATGCAAGCCTGTGTGTGGTGTGATATCCTGGGCACATACATGAGCCAAGGTTGTGCTATCTGACCTGCGGCCTTTGTCCATGGAGACGGGCTTCCTCCTCTCTAACAACTACATTCCTCTGCTCAGCTATCAAAAGACGTCCTTTTCGAAAGGCACCGAATGCAGAGATGACTGAACAAGCTGCAACGGCAGTCGCTACTTTCATTTCTACCTGGAATGCGTCTGCATAGGTGTAGCGGACGGCTGACCACTGTGCATCTGTTAGATATGTGTTGGAACCGCCAACGGTTGCTTGTTCATAGGGCGTAAGAACGCCCGAAAGGTACTGTGAACTCTTCTCATTGAGGAGAGCTGATGATGCAGCGATGCCCAAGCTCCCACCTAGGAGTCGCACTTGAGAGAGGATACCCTGTGCAGGCGCTAACGATAAATTGTAAGCATATACATCTTCCTACGATTCAGGCTGTGATACACACCATAATCCCTAATGGGCACTTCCACCGTTGACAACATTGTCGAAGATGCAACGGTTAATCCAAAGCCGAGACCACAAAATGTCATGTAACCGAGCAGTTTTGCGTCATCGGGCTCATGTGACAGTGACACGAGTAACCCGCAGCCAAGCGTCATAACGCTGGAACCAACTACTAGTGACTCGAAGGTATAATTCTTCGTGGAGTTGACCTTCCCCGCGATAATGCTGCCAATAGCGGATGTTCCCAGCATGGGAAGTAACATAACGCCCGAGATGAGAGCTGACTTGCCACTAACAACTTGGAAGCGTAAGGGGATGGTATAGATGAGTAACAAGTACGGGAAGCCGTTGAGAAGGGTGTTGATAACAGCAGTAGAGTAGACACGGTTCCGAAAGATATTAATTGGGAATGCTGGAGCAAACCGATCGTGCCAACGATGCTGAATGTAGATTTGCCAAGCAATGAGTAGACCACTTGTAAGCAAACCACAAACCAGAGGTGCAATGAATACGGCAGTTTTCCATCTGTTGTTAGATCTTTCGGTGCCAGCATGCTGAAATGAGAAAACGACCAGAACTGAAGCAGCAATAGCAAGCAAGGATCCCACGAAATCAAGTTCTTTCCAAGCACGTCGTTCTCGAGATGGGAGGTATTCAGATCTGGGCCAGGTCAAAATAAATATCACCAGAGAGACAAAACCGACTGGGCCACTGAGATGTGTTAGTCACATGGCATAGCATGTCGAGGGGAATCAATTACTTGATCCAAAAGACCCATCTCCAAGAAGCATAGTGTGTCAAGATACCACCCAGCACAGGGCCAAGGACACCTGACATGGTAATGACCAAGCCTACCAATGCCCCTATGTGCTGTTTCATACTGTCTGGGCTGACTTCGGGTAGCATGATCATCGTGAGAGAGTACAGTCCTATTTCTGTTAATTGGATGGACCATGTTGCGATTCTACTGAGCTTACCAGAACCTCCAATGCCTTGCAGAGCACGGAAAGCAATAAGTTGGTTGATACTCTGAGCAAAGCCGCAGGCAAGAGAAAAGACGAAGAAGATTATATAGCCTGCGATGAAGGCATCGCGACGTCCGACAATATCAGATATACGAGCAAAGACGATGGCGCATCCAAGATAAGCAAGAGTGTAGGCAAGAGCGACCCAGTTGACATCTTCTAGAACCTCAAAATCGACTCCAATGCTGTGTAGACTTGTGGCAACGATAGACGTGTCGACCATGGACAGGAAAAGGCCTAGAAGGACTCTTGAAGCTTGTGTTAGAGTATGCAGGCTAGGGGAACAGATATTGTGATATACCCAATACATAGGCCCCAGAAACGAGCTGTCGGAATTACTGGGACTTCTGTATCGTCACAGACTGAAGCAGGAAGTGACTGCTCGGTTTTAGAGCCCGAGATGGCTTCTGGAGTGTCATGATTGTGAGTGTGCGTATCCTTATCGTTTGTTTTTTCATCCATGGTAGATGTTTGGGGAGACTAGATGAGAAAGGCGGCAAAAAAAAACTTGCGACAAATTCCCAGGAATACTTCTTCAGGAGTAATAGCAAGTATTCAAATGTGGTATTTGGTTATCCTGATGGGCACTCCAAATGCATCAGGAAATGTTGTACTGCCAATAGGTTGAATGAATCACCGACGCAGGTGGAAATCCTGAATGACCACAAAGTAATCGATAGAACAGTGAATGTGATTGTGATGCTCTCAGTGCTCTGTTTGCAAGACAGTATTTATATTGTCATCATGATATTGGGAAGATCAGAAGTTTCGGTCGTTTATATGATCAGGATGAAGACTGCAGGCAAGTGGTCCCGGAGATCTGGATGCAGGCATTCCGCACATGATACATCCCTCGCATAGAGCGAACCTGGCCACAGACTTGCGGGACATGCTACGAGTATCACTAAAATGATAATTGGAGACCAACATGGCTTTTTGGTTGCGAATCCGAGCTGGTAGTGAAGGAGTCGGCTTGAGGACGTTGGAGTGGAGTGATGCTAGGATCCACTCTCGCATTCGCTTATAATGATCTCGTCAATTGATTGGGAGATTCATGGTGTCATGTCTGAAAGAGTGAGATTGGAGATCTAGAAGGCCAGCGCTAGGCGTTAATGGGAAATCAATTCGAGAAAAGGAAGCCAACACTGGAGCTGGAGAGGAATAAGCAAACTACTAGGCACCCAGTATCAGATACTTAATTTCTACCTATGCTCTATCGTGTATAGTAAAGTAATGCTTGTTAAAATCTTAAAGTCCGGTCGTGCAGAGGAATGCTTGTCCGATCATTTGTGAAGGCTTGTTCGGCTGTAAGTGTCCATATTGGAGTTTATCAACGAATCAAGTATCTTCCATCGAACACCTAAATTTTCAGAGTTTGCCGTGAAGTTCAAGACGGAGTTCCGTTTCAACTCTCAAGGTGGTCTATTCTAGTCAAGGTTTGCGCGTCTTATGCCGAAATATTTAGGCTTCATACATTATATCATGTTGTTGCTGGAGGGTTCTGCATGCATTGCCCTCATGCACAAAGCTTGAACTTGTATCGCAGGAACATTACCTTATATAGCAACGATTGAGACAACTTATCTTGGAATTGGGTGGATCAAGCATATTAGAGCGGACCAGAAAATTCATTATGAGTATTTTTTGATCCGAATAACTTTTAATTGATTATTTCGAGTGTCACGATAATGCCTAATGTCAAATTGTGAGTGTGAGTGACTTGAAGTTTGTCTTTAAGCCTTTAGCTACATAACCTTGACTGTGGTCTCAAACTCGCTGAGAAACTTTGACATAACTTTCGAGAAATCCTCTCAAAACTATATGGTATACCTGGTACAGAAAGCCAAAGAGTTTTCATATAAATCATCATCTCAACTTATTCTTCCGCCGTCTCGCATCTTCACCTTTAAACCCACCATCGTCAGGCAAGTACTCAGAAACCTAAACCTATCTCGGTAGCTCCTACACACATACACCAATCACCAGCTTCTATTACCTGAGCGCTCCACTAATCGGGCGTTCCAAATTGTGACGTAGCGCGGCTTAGCTCCACGCTGGTGGTCAGAAATGATTTGTCCAATGCTCGGTCACTGCTTATGTGCAGCAGGCAACCTTGCCCGATTATTCAACACCGTCTTTACCACTCCATTCGGGAGCTTCATCAATAACATCTATACTGGCAGCTTCTCACATTTGATCGGAAGTCTCGCAACACTCGTTTGTCCGAAGTCCGCATACCGGTTGCGTGACTTCTTACGGAACAAGCTACGCAGCGCGACATCGCATCAGTACCTAGACAGTCACCTATACTTTCATCCATCAGCCCCAGAGCTCAACATGGCCGATGTCATGATCCAGACCCCTCCAGTCCTTCATGGTCCGTCTGAGAAGGAGCGGAAATATGATCGCCAACTCCGACTGTGGGCTGCATCTGGTCAGGCTGCTCTCGAGTCGGCCAATATTCTGCTCGTTAACTCTGGTGCTGGTACTGTCGGCGTTGAGACTCTCAAGAATCTTGTACTGCCTGGTATAGGCCGATTCACCATTGCCGACCAAAGCGTCGTAAGTCACGAAGATTTGGGCGTCAATTTCTTCGTAGACGATAGTTGGCTAGGCAAGTCGAGAGCTGAAGCTTGTACCAACTTTCTGCTAGAACTTAACCCTGAAGTGCAGGGTGACCGGTATCCTCAAGCCCAGGTACGTCCGTCGATTTGCCCAGCAACATTTCATCCCGTTGACACATCTCAGGATGAATCTTTCCGCCTAGATCACTTTCTTAGTAACTCTCCAACTTTCACCATGATTCTATATGCTCTTCCTTTACCGCAAGATCAGGTCCAGCTAATTCAGAATTATTCTCACCAACATAAAATCCCTACAATTGCCGTCCATTCTGTGGGATACTACTCCTACTTCAAGACAACTTTACCTGGCAAATTTCCTATCGTCGACACCCATCCCGATGAGACTGCTACCACAGACCTGAGACTTCTAGCCCCTTGGCCTGAACTCCTTGAGTTTTCTCGGGACATGACTGGAAATATTGACAGCCTTGATAATCATGAGCATGGTCACTTACCCTTAGTCGTCATTCTCCTTCATTATTTGGAGCAATGGAAACAAAGACACGATGGCGCCTACCCCAGCAGCTACACCGACAAGACTGCATTCCGCAAAACTATCTCAGAAGCCATGAGGACGGATAACCCCGAAGGAGGCGAAGAGAATTTTGAAGAGGCTATAGCTGCCGTTATGCAACATGTCGTAACACCATCACTCCCGAGTTCTCTTCAACAAGTCTTTGACTACGTGCACCAAGACCCTGTAAGAAAAAGTCCAGCTCATGTTGACTTCAGCACTAACTTGTGCCAGGACGAAATCAAATCTGGCTTCTGGATCATTACAGGGGCCGTGAAGCGATTCTATGCCGAACATGGCCGCTTACCTGTGCCTGGCGGACTGCCTGACATGAAGGCTCAGTCCAGTGTTTACATAAAACTTCAGAATATCTACAAGGAACGTGCCCGCCAAGATGTTAGTCAAGTTTTAGAAACCGTTCGAAGTATTCCTGGGGGTGATGATGTAGATCCCGAGCAAGTCGAGCTCTTCTGCAAGAATGCTCGCTTCATCAAGCTCATCAATGCTCCTGAAGACAAAACCACCAGTCTCGATCAGATTGTTGGTAAGTGCAGTTCTTCTTGGTCAGAGCGATTTCTGATAACACGTACCCTACAGAACAACAGCTAGCAAATGACGAGCTTGCGGCCATTGCTGGCCCTGAGATGCCTCTGTCATTATTCCCAATCTACCTCGCATTGTTGGCAACATCAAACACCAAGACGGCCTCTGCAGATGAGATCATGACCTTTGTTGGTAACCTCGCGCCACAGGCTGCTGAAAACGAACGATACAAGAAGACCGCGCAAGAAGTAGAGCGTGCTGCTGGCGGAGAGCTTCACAACATATCAGCCCTTACAGGAGGCATGGTTGCCCAAGAAATGATCAAGATCATCACAAAGCAATACGTGCCCATCGACAACACTTGTATCTTCGATGGTATCGACAGCCGTTGTCAAGTTCTCCGCCTCTAAAGAGCATCCGCCTATAGAGGTATCGTATGGGAAAGTGAGAAATAGAGCAATGTCACGAGTAACGACTGGATAGAAGGATTTACAATAGAGAAAAGTGTCGTCGAAGGACTTTGTGAGTAGAAATGGACATCGAGGAGTAGCTCAATGTTGGGGCTCCAGAAATCTCTTTCCTGAATGACGACAGGTGCCAGTTTCACATCGCGAATCTCCCCCAACCCCAGATATCGACCACGTGTTCGTCGCAACCATAAACAAAAGTTAATATCTCCTGGTATCCAAAGCAAGAAGTCCAGCTACTCAACACACGTACAGCAAAAAGAACATACAACAGCGGGGATTCGCTGGTCGTCACCGACCCAACTACTAATCCGCCGGTTAGTGGCTTGACTATGGGAGAGCGGACGGGATCCCGTATTTTCCACTACCTTTGGTCGTATGTGCCTAAGATGGTGATGGTGTTGCTTATGACCAGTCGCTCTGTCTTGCATGTTCTCTGCGCTGAAGTATCCGGGACGTCTCCCGATGTTCCTGGCAGACCATACTGCTTGACTAAGACAGTCCCACTATCATAACTAGTCACGTTTCATCGGAAGACTGCGTTCCCGCAGTTTCCTGGAATCATGAGTACGTACAGAACAAAGCCT
Organism: Fusarium algeriense; assembly: GCA_002982035.1. Classification (NCBI taxonomy): domain Eukaryota; kingdom Fungi; phylum Ascomycota; class Sordariomycetes; order Hypocreales; family Nectriaceae; genus Fusarium; species Fusarium algeriense. Next base: position 52,717 of record PVPY01000801.1, read on the forward strand.
TATACGGTGATAGTTGCGGGTTGCGGGGCAGAGGGGCCATCAACACTCCTGGCATCAAATATGTCATCTCGATATCAGCCCAGGAACCGGTAAGCTATTACGTTTCTATTTGCCATCGTAAGATAACTATACTAAACTTGAATGTGTATAGACTGGCAAGGCACACTGTGGCCAACGAATAAGCGCAGTATTCGAGTTCGCCTTCCACGAACTCCTTGCCCTAGCAAAACTATTCAACTCCCTCACCGTCACCCTTGCAGAATATTGTCAATTGCTAAAAGCCACTCCCTGCCGAAAACTCTCTCTCGCATCTTTCCGAGATACTTGTATACGCTAGCAGTGTTGCCTGAGTCGCATCTGTCTCTGGATTGACGCTCTTGTTGCCGATGTGGAGGTTGTGAGAACTTTGACGGGAACTCTCTAGAAACGACCGCAATCATAAAGGTACAGCCTGGCTTGCTAATCCCATAGGGCTATCGGCAAGTCCTCTCATTGCTCAGCTTTGGCGAAGAGGACGGGAGCTTCAATAGTGGGTTAGAAGGGAGTGTTTCTCGACCCCGGAAACGTCAGGTGGCAAGCGCTTTACCACGCCCCAAGTTGATCAACAGTCGTATCAAAGGCGGATCACGGAAGAGTTTACCACTCACCGCTTTACGGCAATACGACGCCTTCTTTCAGCAAAGTCTGGCTCATGTTGGGCGTCGCCACCGCCTCTACGTTGACTGCCAAGTTCTTCGAGCCTAGTGCTGTCTGACCTCCGCTGTAAGGTACGCACAACCTGCATGTACAACTAGCAATCGAGGGCCGAGAGTGTAGCAAAGACTTCATGCTCAAGTTTATGCTATGTAGTTCTTGATGGCGTATTGGTGGTGGCGTATACTCCTGTGGAGGAATGACCCCTATAATACGTCCCGGAGCTTTATCACAACGACAACATCATCAGACTCGTGGCAAAGAACAAAGTTTACCTACCGCGCCCGATCTCATGTGGATCTCTAAAGGAGCATTTTCCCCAGCCATCATTCGGCTAGGCTATATTTGATGTATATGAAGGCCTTATCAAAACTGTAGACTAGCTGACCTCTCGTCACATCTGTACATAAACCACGGGATATTAGGCGGAATCGAATCAATCGTCGGCATTATTTTGGGCCGGCTCTGCTAGTCTGAGCTTGGCACCGAAATTCGGCGGCTACTAGTCTGATCCAGTGAAACTTCATGGGGTCTTCAGTGCCGGATTTGAGGGGTGCTGCCATGACATGTTATCAGATCAAGTCACATATAGGGTATATGAGTGCCACTATACTCTTTTCTTCACTGCTACTGGGGATGTGACAGGGGCTCTAGGATTTTACAAGTATTATGATCGACGGACATGCAAAAGGACCGTGGCCGGATGTTGTCGACGTGCCTATCAGAGCCCTGATTGAGGTTCCTTCTTCGAGATTTTTGTACCTGGTGTGGCAGAGAGCCCGTGATTTCAGAATTGTTTTCCAAGGTTTTGCACAGAAATCCTGTTATGGCAAAACACGAGGCCGAGTTATAATATCTAGAGTGCCTTGAGTATTCTCAAAGTGCTCAGAGCAGCAGAATATTCAATATTCATGCAGAACGTCAGCAATAAGAGAAGAATAGGGTGTCGAGGTGCTGATGGAGGGTTAGTTCAGGGTTGAGTTTACTCTTGATAGAGACAATGTCCGATGTTGAATCCGGGCGTGATGGTAACGGCGGGTTTACGCACCGACTGGCCGCTCGACCTGAATCTCAGGCGTGGCTTTGAAGTGTCCAGCGCATACATACATGCATCGCCATGAATTAGATGAGCATAAAATCACGATGCTTTTTTGGTATGGCTCGTCACAGTCAGACCCATCCGGCCGGAGGTGCAGCCAAATCTCGCTGCATCGCGCCGAGGCTGAACCCAGCGAGCCATGGGCTGCCAGAGTGTTCTGATAGCAGACTCACGTGGGAACATGGTCGGTAAATCAGGCCGGCTCATTCTGAGGTGGATGAATCTTGGCACTGGGGTCCCCAGGTCTTTGTGAACTGAAGAGAGTAATGAACAGGTCTTCGTACGGAGTCTCCAGAGCGTCACGAAGAGTGGACTCAGTGGACACGGAGTTCGGTGTCAGGACTATTATCCAGCCGGATCACGGCGGTCACCTTCCCTGAAAGGTAACCAGGGGCCGAAACAGTTGGAGGGGAAAACCCGGGGTAGAAAATCCTGGAGGGGATTCATGGAAACGGGCCGAGGATCCCAGACCCTTGGTTGACTATTAACCAGAGTTCTGTGAGTGGTATGAAGAAGTCTCCGATGGGTCGATTAATGATCACACGCGCGATGCGAGACTCATTTGACAGAGTGTTTGTGTCCCATCCTCGGAGGTTGTCCATGTGAGCGAGTCGCTTGCCCTGCTTGATTGTTTGTGCCTGCGTGAGTGCGCGCGCTTTGTCTGGAAGCAAGCAAGGTGATGTGGTTAATTACTAAGGGAAGACTAAGTCAATGAGGAGGCGAATGGTAACATCGGATGAATACCTGCATGATATAGCGCTCGACGGAAAATTAATCGAGGAGAGCGGAATTACCAATGTGATTTTTTATTATTTTGTGTTGTGTGAGTGCGGAGATTAGAGTTCGTTTTTTTTTTTTTTTCTGTGATGAAATACGAGATGTCTCTCGCTACCAGGACGATCTGGCAGAAAGATCTCTTATGCGGCCAACATCTAATCCACTCCTACGTAGTACACGATCTCGCTTCTCAAACCAACACGTACGTACGCCTCAGTTGTACAGTCAAAGTAGATCATGCCGTCAATGTTGGTTCATCAATGGATGTTTTTCCCCAGAAATTCCCCGTAACTTGTCAACTTAACCATAAAATTGCTAAGTCCGAAATAGGAAGCTTGAGATATGGTTCCTGGATAAATGCAAATCGACCAGGGCATCGGCCATGGATAAACATGATAGGACAGCAATTGGCGGCTCGAACTACATGCATCTGGGCCATGCAACGCGACCCTCTGGCCCCTTCATCTCGTGGCCTTTTGCTGCCCTGTTGCCTGTCGTTTTAAGCCACCACAGTCATCCCATCCCTCCCCAATCCCTCGACTTGGTGTTGAAGAATGATGACGAGGGAGTGGACGTCGGTGATGAAGTGTGATGCGTGATGGATGTGATGCGAGGCGATGCTACTGTACTTTTCGGGAATAAGGGAGCTACCGCGACGCCGTGGCCTCTTGGAGATCTTGCTTGGTCGCTTTAGCGGACTCTGCTGTGTTGCAGCCATCAGTCGACTGCCGTGAATGCTTCGGGCCGCCAAAGCCAATATGCCCGTCATTAAGGGCTGGGTTGGGTTGGATTGGATTGGCTTGCAATGGTGAGGGGATAGCGTTGGGCTCGGCTGGGCTGGGCTCGACTCTGGACTGCAGATACTCCTGAATCGTCACCTCACATCACCCTGCCCCAGAATCGATTGTGTGATTGTTGTTGATATTCCCAAGTTTTCGTGTATTCGTACGGATGCAGATATTACCGACAATCTTTCGCCGGTCTCCATGCAATGCAGCAGCAGCTCTAATTAACCTCGGGTACAATACACGAAATGACTCGCAGAAACTGATCTGTCGTAGAGGTGGCCCAGCAGATCACGTCCTGTCTCGTTCTACTCTGAACAAATTTGGCCTGCAGGCATTTCCAAATGGGTCGCCATGCCCGAAGACAATCGACAACACCTGGATCCTGAGTTTAACCTGCTTTAATTTCACATCCCATAACTTAGGCATAGTCATTGTCATAACCATGGCCCTTCTTCTTCATAGCCGCCCCCCTCTCATCTCTCCGGGCAAAAACACGTTCCATGCTTATGTGTGTTATGCTACGCTACACTACGTACACTACGCTACGCTACCCCATGCGCTCTGGATCGTCCCTTTTTCATGCGTCCATTTCAAGGACTTGCATCATCCCACGAATGAGGACCCTGCTCTCCTGTTCCCCACGATCCATTCCCGTACGTCTTGCAGCGTCCTTCTCCGCATTATCTTGTAGGGGTGGCGCCGGGTCGAACGTAGCATCGTCGCCGCTACTTGGCAGACCTGCTTCACTAACAGTACTACTTAATAAGTGTGGTGTCCAGCCTTACACATATCATAATTGGGGGCCCTTTCACTTCGTGGCTTGCACAATAGGATTATCTTCCTGACTAGCGCTGTCAACTCCTTGTTAACATGTCTCCTTCAAGTACCAAGGTTGCCGCTGGTGGCTCCTTTCACACCTGTAGGTCAACCTCAACTCAACATGTTCATCATGATATCCTAACATCACAACAGTCCAGGGCATCATTCCAAAAAAGCAGCCCGCTGCTTCCAGCAATGCAAGGCCCAGAGTTGCTGGCACTCGGCGCATAACGACTCCTCATGCGTGCACCGAATGTAAACGAAGAAAAATCCGCTGTGATGGCAAGCTGCCATGCGGTCAATGTATCACCAGCCGCGCTCCAAAGAGCTGCTCTTACGATAAACACCGGCAACGAATGATTCCATCCAGAAAGTAGGTGATATATCGAAATCTCCAGGTCCCCTAGTTAACGGTTCTCCAGGGCTTTGGATAGTCTGGCACAATCTCTCGAGGAGTGTCGTTCGGTCCTTCGGCGGCTTTACCCAAACCATGATGTTTCTGCCCTGCGGACCATGGATAAACAGGAACTTATCAACCTCCTGGCCCAATCACAATGTTCACTCGGAGATCCTCTTCCTTCACCACCTCTCGAGTCGTCATTCCCCAAGCCCGACACATCTCTGGTACCATCTGATTCTCTCCTGGAACTTCAGTCTTCTCTCGAAGCTGACCTCGACTCACTTATTGGAGAGCTTGAGTTTGAGATACCATCTGAGCAACTCGAACCAAACGACGGATCAAACTATCTCACACAACAAACCTGGTGGGACTACAGTTCACGGCAATGGTGCTCAGTGCCAGTGCCATCTATGATGGAGGGTCAGCCATATGGTCATGACTTGGTAACTCCGATGCAGCACTCAATGTATGAGGATGAGCGTGGAATTTACGGCTCACTTGAAATGAGATAACGAAAATGGAGCCTTTTTTTTCCGATGTACTTTTACATGCGATTCCCGACTCTGAGTGGGTATAGGGGCATCTTGCACCCCGGGGACGCAGGTCGTCTCCTCAGCCGGATCACAGCTTACGACAATGAAATGAGGTCACGACCCTTCACTACACTTTAACCACAGCATATCTACCTTATCTATCTTATGTAAACACATATGTTTTGATACTTCGAGTTTTGACCCCTCTTTCTGTTTCTGTCAAGTGATTTGATGTGTAAAATCTAAGGTAACTTCCATATCTGGAAGGCCCCATCAGGGACTTCTTCCCTCGCACGTCTATTAGTACCAGTCGACGACTATCCTTTTACCAGAATCGACGTTCATCTTCTTCCATCAACAACTTCAACATCGGGCGCAATCTGATCAACCAAGCACAAACAAAGGATCACAAAGAGTCGGACATGGAGCACGCACTTACGTGCAATAACCTCGAATGCCGAAAAGAGCTGAGTGAGCGTGCACTTGTGACGACATGCAGGTATGCATTATACATGTAGAAAGTAGCTGCCTTCTGACATTCAATCAATAGCCATATCTTCTGCATGGAATGCGCCCAGCAACTCGGTGATAATGGACAAGAAGTTGAAGCTGAGCGCCGCAACACATGCCCTGCCTGCCACTCGCAACTTACCAATCCAGGCGACGCTGTCCCAATAAACCTAAATCCAAGCGAAGACTACAAGACCATTGTTCTAAGCGGGCTGAGTCCCAACGTTATTATGGAATGCGCCGGTCGTGCGCTGAGTTTCTGGGCTTATCAAACCACACAAGACATTTACTACCACCAGCATTTGTGCAAAGGCCTAACCGACAAGTGCTCAAGCCTCAGTATTTGTCTCGAGAAGACTGTGAATGATGCGAATTCGGAGATCGAAGGTCTTCACCGCAAATTGTCAAGTCAGTGCTCTCTACTCCTTTCAATACGGTATTCATTCAGCTGACACAAAGCAGATCTGGCAGCAGAAAAGGATGATCTACGGCGCAAGAATGACGATATCTCCCGTGCCTATAAAGTCAAAAGTCGCAAGTTTCTCCAGTTGCAAGAACTCTACGACAAATTCAAGAGAAAAGTTGAGCTTGGTCAAATCCAGAAGGCAGCATCCGATGCTGTTGACTCCTCCACCTTACAGACAATCCAGCTGGACCCAAGCTATGGTGTCAGCTTACCTGCACAAAACCATGTTGAAAGTAACCCCCTGCCGGTTTTTAACCAGAGCCATCGCATCGACGTCTCAGGAATGAACACAAGTCTTTCACGGAACTATACAAATGTGACAAGAGAAAGAAACCATTGGTCACGACTTGGCGGAGCGTCCCACCGTAAGCATCCATTTCACGCATCGATAGCAATTACTAACAGATAAAAGGCGAAACTTCAGAAGCTCCCGTTGGTGGCCTGCGTCGATCTGGCATCAACGCAACATCAGTACACCAAGCGACGGGCTTGTCAACACTCGCAGGAGCCCCAATTCCAAGTTTCGGTGGTACAAGGCAGTCTTCAAACACCTTTGCTCCAGGTTTTACCAATCACCGGGGCAGTCTAGCAGGTGTCGGATTAACATCTGGTATCAAAGTCAACCAAGCAAATAACCCACCAGCCTTAGATATACCCTCAAGACGTCTATGAGATGGACAGTGCAGTATAAAAGGGATTTCGTTTCGGTGTAACAAGCTTCTTGCGCGCTCTTTTCTATGGCTTTGTTCTCATGGTGCTCATTGATGGTTTGACATATCGCTATTGAACAAAGAAGGGAAATTTCAATAGTTATTTTGCCTTTCATGTACTAAACAGTGTTCTGGCTTGATGCTTTGTTCGCACTGATAGAAAAATCTATACAACAATGACTGTGATAAGAACAGAGTGAATGTTGGGGCATTTGATACGGTGTTTCAACTCGTCATGCTCGAAGCGTATACGATAAAAGCAGCCAAATTCACTGTATTCTATAATCCAAAGTTCTCATCCACTGGGGGATCAAAGACTTTGCTTCAAATATCACCGGCTCCTGCTACAGTTGGGCAAGTATGCAAAACAGCTTCATCGCCAAAATTAAATCGCATACCCAGATGGCACTGGGTTCGTCATCACCTCAGGCCTCGGGAGATGACATGCCGCAGATGACCCTTAGATCCACTGGGAAGTCTGGTCAAATATTTGCACGCATTAAGGAGAAAACCAAGGAATGGCACAGGTTAAGAAGGAGTGGAGGAGGCAACGAGCACCTACGAGCACGGTATCTCGCTGATCAAGCCAACAACCAGGGCCAAAAGCTGCCTGACATCGTTATCTCGCCTCCCGACGTGGAACCGCAACAGCCTCCTTCCGCACGAGCAGAGCTGCCCGCTGAGCTACCAGCTGAGACCGCATATACACGTTTCTCAAACAGTTTCCGGAAGCGACTTCCTCGAAGTTGGTCGGCGAATGAGAAGGAAGCTCTCGGTTCTCGTCCGGTTGTGATCCCTCGTGACTCCCATCAGGGCGGGCAGATCGGCGATACTAGTACAGCTTCTCACCCCAAACTCTGTGATAGGCAGGATGCTCATGAAGGAGGCGCAACGCGTGCATGGAGAAAGGAGCATGCTGATTATGAGAGGAACCTCAGGATCCTGGTGGATAAACCTCAAAGTTCTCACTCTGAAAGATGCGTAAATGACATCGCCCAGAAGAATGAACTTCTACTTCTCAAGGGGCACGCGCAGACGTTGAAAAGAAAATGCGAGCAGCTGACAGAAGAGAAATTGGAGCTGGAGCAGCAAATACTCGCTACGAAACAGTTTGTATCCTCGCTGTACTGCCGAGCTCATGAATGGGAGGTGTGGATTCCTATTCCAGAGGATCCTGTTCCCCTGATGCAAGTGGTGACAGGACTTCAGACGATCATGTTGTGGATGCAAGGCCGCATTCAGTGGTACGAGAGAAAGCATCCTGGACTTCGTGAAGAGTACAATACTCATATGGGATTACTCTGAGCATAACCTGCAATAAGACGGGCGAGGCTGGACCACGCTGAAGTCGTTCTTAGAGTTGAGATAGACTAGATTGGCATTTTTTTTTTTGTTTGGGGTGCAGGTCTTAGGTTTTTTCTTTCTTTCTTTTTATTATTTTTTTCTTGGGGTTTTTCTCTCAGATTACGAGTGGTTATATATATGAGGCACACAGGAATATGTTATTTCGGGTGTAAGGTCATGGTTGTTCGGACTTGTTTCATATTCATGATTTAGGATGTTAGACTGCAATGAGTGAATGCGAAAAAGATCATTCGTCTTGAGCTTGAGTGCGGCTGTGTGATACCATTCAATTCATCAAACGAGAACTGTTGGTGAATGTGATCAATTTGCGACAATGTTCGTATCGAAACTCACCTCATGTAGAGTCTAAGAATAGATAAGACTGTTGATCACGATATTCACGTGATCTAGAGTTTAAAGATATGGCCGCGTATGCACTATTAACGCCATTCCGCATAAAGAAGTTGCATTCCCAGGAGCCAACAGAATTGAAACAATGCCCCTTGTGTTTTCGTTTTCGTCCCTTTCCCCCTTATCATCTTATCGACGCTCTTATCAAAAATCATCAGCTGTCCTACCGCGCCGTACGCAATAATCCAATCAATTCGACACAAAATCCACTTGCCGTCTCGTGTCTTAGTCGAATCCTTGTCGGTCTCCATCTTCACTAACCCTCTTTTGACCTTCTTGACTTCTAGTTCCTTGTCATCATTGGAATCTTGTTCTACGGCTCTTGTTTTCAATTTTATACCTCCAACTTCCACTCGCTTACGCATCCGGACGATGCTCGACACTCGCTTCACTTGCTAGATATTTTCAACAACAATTTCTGGGGCCGGCCTCTACTTAATCTCGATCCATCTACTCGGCACTCTCGCTATCGCCAAAAATTGAAACATCATCAACTTCGCTCATCTGGGTTTCACCCTGTTATCGCAACATCACGATACGTCGCATAATAATAAAACAGCTCACCCAAGGCCGACTGCAGTGTTATGTATCGAGAAGAACCTACACACCGAAGAAATAAGTAACGCTAGTCCACGTCAAACTTGATACGCCCTTATCGTCGCTTTCGCACCCATCAAACTAAGCAAAACCTTCAATCATTTGCCCTAATGGGTAAATCATGTCAGTATCTACCTTCTCGCCGCTGGACTATGACTGACGAATCTGCCCTATACAGCTCAATACGGCGTCATTCTTGACGCTGGTTCCTCGGGAACTCGAGTATATATCTACAAATGGAAGAACCATGCCAAAGCTGCCAAAGATGCGTCCACGGCTGAGCTCAAGTCTCTCCCCAAGATCAAGCTTAAGGAAAACAAGAAAATACATCCTGGCGTTTCAAGTTTTGCAGAAAAGCCTGCGCAAATTGGCCCCGACCATTTGCAGCAGCTGATCGATATCGCTCTCGACGAAGTCCCCGACAGCAAGATTTCCGAGACACCCGTTTACCTCATGGCAACTGCCGGCATGCGCTTGCTACCGAAACCTCAGCAGTCAGCACTCCTTAAGTCGATGTGTACCTACTTGCAATCGACTACGAAATTCATTCTTCCGGACTGCGATGCCCACATTCAGGTTATTTCTGGAGAAACCGAGGGTCTATACGGCTGGATAGCCACAAACTATTTACTCGGCGGTTTCGATCACCCGGAGGAACACGATCATGGCAAGAATCATCATACATACGGCTTTCTCGATATGGGTGGCGCATCCGCTCAGATTGCTTTTGCCCCAAATGCAACTGAATCTGCAAAGCATGCGGATGATCTGAAGCTGGTGCGCATGCGAACACTCGACGGATCCCCATCCGAATACAAAGTCTTCACAGCAACTTGGCTCGGGTTTGGTGCCAATCAGGCGCGTAGCCGTTATGTTGAGCGTCTACAAGAACATTACAACACTGACTCTACGCACGAGCTGCCGGACCCTTGTATGCCTAATGGCTTGCGAACTACCCTGGACGGTGAACTTATTGAAGCAAAGTCGGATAAGACGGTTCTGATTGGCACAGGAAAGTTTGACGAATGTTTGAGAGTAACATATCCTCTTCTGGGCAAGGACAAACCATGTGAAGATCAGCCCTGCCTTGTTAACGGTCAACATGTGCCCGGTATCGACTTCGACATCAATCATTTTGTCGGAGTTTCGGAGTATTGGCATACAACTCATGGTGTCTTTGGCGGGAAGCACAAGGCATACGATCTGGCGACATATCAGAACAATGTCATGGAATTCTGCAGTCGCGATTGGTCGGATATTGAGGGTGATTTGGATAAGCGGAAGAAATCACCAGAAAAGAAGGCAGCTGAGGCTAGGTTGGCATGTTTCAAAGCCTCGTGGCTGATCAATATGCTATACGACGGAATTGGCATACCCCGAGTTGGGCTTGAAGGCGGCGCAACTAATGACACCATTAAGGATGATGGCGAAAAGTCATTCAACGACCCTTTTAAGCCGGTGGACACCATCGACGGTATCGAATTGAGCTGGACGTTAGGTAAAATGGTTCTGTACGCTGCTGGACAAATTCCTCCGTCAGGCTCCGAGCTGCCTGTGGGCTTTGGAAGCAACGTGGAAAAGGGGATAGCGAAGGACTTTGAACACGCTGGTTCTTCGCCTATCGCTCCTCACACAGGGGACGACGACGACGATGACCTGGACGATATTCTGAAGAAGCCTGGGAAGTCAACCGGCGGACTTGTCGCATTTGTTCTAATGCTATTGCTGATTGCTTATTTGCTTCGCAAACCTGAGCGAAGAAGAAAGATATTCAGCATGGTAAATCAGCGGAAACGATCAGGGAAGCCAGCCCGTGGTTCCTCCCTTGTCAATAAGCTCTTCGGGCGAAACTCAGGACCATCATATGAGAGAGTGATGGAGGAGGGTGACTTCTCTGATTTTGAGCTAGGTGATGTCGACTCAGATGATCACGACCATTCGGATAGCAGTAGTAATGGATCGCGAAAGGGACGAACATCAGGTCTAGCAACACCTAGTATCTCTGCTGGCCGTGCGGACGAGCTTACTCGCCCTCCTTCCGCAATGGATCGTGCTGGACTTGTAGTGCGGACTGAAAGCCGAGAACGCTTATCTCCCTCACTACTAAGCGCTGGTCGAAAGAGCCGCAACGGCAGCCCAACGCGTGCGAAGAGTCCATTCATGTCGCCTGTCCAGGAAGATTGAGTACTTTGCCGTGGATATATGATTCATGGAAATGCATTAATACGAAATTTGTATATTTGGTTTTTTGGGGGGATCAACAGTACGTGTGGCGTTAAGAGGTTTGGAAGCATTGGAGAAGCATCAAAGACGTGGCGTTCAAAAGAGCGCATATACCATAAATCAGGGGTTCGTGACAGTCGTTACTCTGTTGATTGAGTTTGGCGATGAAAACTGGAGTCATACTTGGATTTTGTGCTACTTTTCTTGTTTGAGGGTTCCCTGGAATTGTTTCACAAACGACGTTTCTCAGCACGAGTTTGGTTCAGTTGTGCGAGTTGGTATTCAATTAATCAATTCTTCTGATAGTCGCTCAAAACATGTGCTTTTCTCGGCTGTTCTTTTGTTGCAGCCTCCATATCATGACAAGCCTGCCGCTTCGCCTCAAAATGTATCCTTAACCAAAATTTGATCCATCTTCAAGACAAGATTGTGACTCTTTGAGATACCTGTGAGCGAACGCTAATCTGACTGCTTCTCCAGGAAGCTAGGATCTGTTCGGACTCTTGATTCGAACTTGCGCCACCAGTTTTCGAATGCTTTGAGCGGCACAACTTCAACACCACCAGGTCCTGCTGTACCGCTGAAGCTTGATAGAAAGTTGAACGCGTTTTGAATGATGCGTTGCGCCAGAATAGCCGTACTTGGTTGGCCGCCTGATGAGTTGCCAGACTTACTGGCAGCGAGCTCTTGTAAGCGCTGTCCAACAGACTCTTCTGATTCCACTGATACACCAATGACTAAATCATTGGCCTCTCCTCCGCCGCTAACCTTGAATATGGCGCTCTCCTTTCCGGGGCCGATACCTCCGAGAAAGCGGAAGTTAGGTGTGCCGCCTGATTGAGCAGCAGCTGCTACATCAGCGGCTGTTGCCAAGTAAATTGCTGCGGCCGTACTCGGTGGGAGGGCTATGCCCGGCAGCATGAAGACAACAATATGTGAGAATGGTTTTGTGGTAGGGAGAGCGTAGAGTAGTGAGGTTGGTGAAGGGGTTGAAGAAGGTTCTGTGATGAGTGGTTGGCCTGCAGGGACAATGCCAAAGAGTGGGCTTGACATGATGATGAAATTGACAGAGATGAGTAGGATTTAGTCAACTGGAAGATTCTAGGATAGATCTTGGTGTTCAAGGAAGGAGTGAAAGTGGTGGTAGAATAAGACCTTTGTATAAGGGTCCAGGCGTCACAGCGTTGGTGTTGAGTTTGTTAGCTCTTTGTCGTTGTTTCGCTGGTAGTGTGAAACGATTGGCGGGTGCTTCGAGGGTAATCTAGAAACAAGTGGAATTATTGGCAGCAATCCGATCAGCAGTGACCTCATCGGCCAGGTCCCTTCCCCACAAGCGTCTTTAGGGTAAGGGACGTGAGGTGCCAAGACATTGATGTTTCAATATAGGGGTACTCAACCATCAAGAAATTGGCATAGAATGGATGAGACTAAGAAATACAGTATGTTTTATTTCGTCGACCTCTCCACTTGGAAGCATATCTAGAGAAAATGGTTCCAGAGTACTAGGTAGGTAAATACAGGTGGTCTCCAAACTTGGTCTCACCGAGAAACGTGGGGCTGCTAACACAATCAACAAAAGAATCCTGTCCGAGTTAGAGGAAAGCCATTCCTGATATAGCTTCACCGAGAAAGCCAAGCAAACAAGATTCAATAGGTCTACATCATAATAAGTTCCCATGAGCATACGCTTCGAGGGTAAGTGTTTATTGTGTTGATTTCGCATATGAAAACAATGTTCGGGGAAAAAACCCGCAACCTCATCAACTTCCCAGTACCAAAACCAGTTCATTACCATTGACTTTGTTAATTTGCATACACATTCCTCTAACTGCTTGTGATAACAGATTAACCACACGATAAGAAATTCCTACTCAAGAGCCTCGCGCGTATTGTTCCTCGTCAGAATGGCCAAAACAAGCATCGATCTCATCGACGATGTCGATATGTATGACCCCAAAACCACTTCATCGCCAATTCAGATATAGCTTATGACCCAAGGTTTCCATATGCCGAGACTGATCCCGATGCGTTCACCAAGATGAATGCTGGGCTCTACACTCTGATGTGGAAAGATAGCCAAGGTACCTACCCTATTGGGTACATCTTGGAACGTGTGGTCAAAGAGCTTCATCGGGTCCCTGAAGAGGTTAGAGGAAAGATGGAATGTGATGAACAGGAGAGAACCATTGCGCTCTTCCAGGAACCCACAGAAGATCAACGTACTCGGCGCGTTGCGGCCCTGGCCGACTATTGGCAGCAGAATGGGACATTCCCACTTCTTCGTGGCTGGCGTAACGAATTATGGCCTGTATATGGACGTACCGGCGAGCTGTTATTCAGCATGGAACGAGCTGCCATGGGCTTAATTGGTACGATGCGTTACGGTGTTCACATGATTGCATATGTCAGGGACGAGACTGTCCCTCATGGAGTTCGCCTCTGGGTCCCTACGCGTGCTCGGAACAAATCAACTTTTCCCAGCATGCTCGACAATACTGTGGCAGGCGGTTTGATGACAGGAGAGGACCCCTTCGAATGCGTCATACGTGAGGCTGATGAGGAAGCTAGTCTTCCAGATGGCATTGTTCGCAAAGGTGCCAAGTTCGTTGGCAACGTCACATACATCTACATCACGGATGAGGGACAGGTCGGCGAAGGCGGATTTATTTATCCTGAGTGCCAATGGGTATACGATCTCGAGCTACCTGACGATGTTATCCCTCAACCCAAGGACGGCGAGGCTGAAAGATTCGACCTGTGCGACGTTGATCAAGTCAAGGCGGATCTTGCTAAGGGTCGATTCAAACCCAACTGCGCCATCGTCACCTTGGATTTCTTTATTCGCCACGGAATTCTCACTGACGAAAACGAGCCTGAGATTGAGCAGATCAAACGGAGAGTACGCCGCGACATCCCTTTCCCAGGTCCGCATCAAAGCAATTGGCGCCCAATGTGATTTTGACAGACTCAGTTTGCAGAATCGAGACATTGTCTTTGAGACTTGTGGGCAATACGGCGGTTTTCGTATGGGTATCATTAATGTGACCTGGAGCTAGTGGTAACGCAGAAGCGCGTAGTGGCGGCGAAGAGCTATAGTCTAGATAAATGGACAAATTGAGGCACTTCAGATTATTTCTTGACAAGTAGATAGACGTTGTCGACGCGGAGGGGAGTCAGCTTCTTGATAGGGCCCTGGAGCGACATAAGAAGACCGCCAAAGGAGCAGTAGGCGTTGCTGGAGGTTAAATTTAGTTAGCAAACTTGATTCTTGACCTGTGACAAGGGGACTCATGCAAGAAACGCACATAGTGTTTCCATCAAACGTTTCCTCGAACTTGTAGATCTTTCCATGGCACACATAGTCGTAAAGGTCGGCAATCGTTGCTGGCGCATCACCGCCCTTCCCAACGTCTCGCCAGCCCTTCTCGTCCTCCTTGCTTCCGTCCAGAGAGAGCGTAGTAGACAAAACTACGTGCAGAGTGTCGGAAACAGCACAGGGGAATAGCTCGATGTTGATGTCGAGCGTCATGACCGTTTGCGAGTCGCTTGAAGTGCACGAGATGCGGGCAACACGATCATACTTGGACTGATCATACTCAGTCACCGTGAAGGATTCTTCAAAGAGAGTTGCGTCGCCACTGGCCATGTTGAGCAGATAGGGAGGAGAAGAAGGCGCAGTGAAAATATCTTGTTGGGGAAAGGGGTGAGTGCTGTATGTTGTTATGGTCGTTGCGTTGTCGTTATTATCGAGGAAGAGAAAATGTTTGGATGCGGCTCGGAAAAAGCTGGTGGGGCTCAAGACAGGATACCTACCTTTAGGTACACTGCTGGTGGGGCGCACACAATACTGATATCACTCTCTGTAACGACTTACCTAGGTTCTTCAAGCCTTTTTTATTTGTCGAAAACAACACCTAGCGACTCTGATATGAAAGACAAAGACCATGTCCTTTCGCAAGCGTAACGTTATTATTGGAGCTGCTGGGTCTTCCTCTCCCGTTGTTCGGCAAGAGAAGTCTCTTGCTGCCGGAACAAGACCATCTCCATTAGATGGACGTTTGACGACCTCAACTGGCACACAATCTTTAGATCAGCTCTTGTCAGGCCATGCTGGAATGCCAATGGGCACTTCCTTGCTCGTCGAAGAGACAGGAACTACGGACTTTGGGGGAGTGCTTTTGAGGTACTATGCCGCCGAAGGACTTGTTCAAGGTCATCAAGTTCACCTCTTGGGATTTGGCGATACTTGGAGAAGGGAGCTTCCTGGTCTTGGCAGTCCGGATGGCTCTAAGAGGAGCAGTAAGCCAACCTCATCTTCGGACGAAAAGATGAAAATTGCCTGGCGTTACGAGACACTCGGCCAGCGCAATGTTCCAGTCAGAGGTATGCTCTGCCCGCTGCCTCCAGGGACAGGATGCTGACCTTTCGACTTAGATTCACCAGCACCAACAACTCCCGGACAGACACCAAGTACGTTTTGTCATGGTTTCGACCTAACTAAGCGCCTTGAGAATAGTGCCATCAAGGGCCAGCTTCATACAACCCCAGTCGAAGGCCCCTTGGCATCTCCAACGAACACCCCTTTCCACAAGTTTATTGCAGATGTGGTCTCCAAGATCAAGGGCTCGTCACCCTCTACCGTGCATAGGATTGTAGTGCCCAACCTCCTCTCGCCTACACTTTATAATTCTGTTGCCAGCCAACCTAAAGAGGTCCTCAAGTTCTTCCATGCTTTGCGAGCACTCCTCCGACAATTCCCAACCCAGGCCACGGCATTTGTGACAATCCCGGTTACTCTGTTCCCTCGCTCTACAGGACTAACGCGGTGGATGGAACTGCTATCTGATGGTGTTCTCGAGTTAATTCCTCTGCAACATCAAGTCCCGATTGCTCGGGAGCCTGGAAGTGAGGATAAGGGACAAGGACTCCTACGCGCTCATAGCTTGCCCGTGTTCCATGAGAAGGGCGGTGGCCTGGAAGGTACCTGGAACAGGGAAAACCTGTCTTTCAAACTGAGCAGTTCCTCTGGGTTGGTCATTACACCTTTTAGTCTGCCGCCGATTGGAGACGAGGAAGATCAAAGCAAAGCGGCCAAACCTAATGAGCCCAAGAAGGAGACTTTGGATTTCTGAGAAGAGGTAAAGTCACGAATTGAAGTGATTAATGGACCTGGTCTTGTGAGGCTGGCTGTGAGTTAACAAGCTGAGGAGGTTGGAGCCTTTCTTATCTTATCTCCCTCCCTTAACCCCACTCGCCTAAAAATTTTATCACCTAAAAACTGCTCCAAGCTCTCAACCACCCTTCTCTTCTTTCTTCTGATCAACATCAACAATCTTCAAGGTATGTCAGAATCATTTCTTTCGCGCTATTTATTCATACAAACTCGGACACAATGATTATACACTTATTAATCTGTCAATCCCCTGATTTACTGTGACGACACACAATAAAATTACGAAGACGACTTATGATGTTGTCCTTTCTACACTCGTTCTTGCTTGCGATTCTCAGATGGAGCATCTGCTAACTCGTAATGCTTTGATAGATACCATGGCTTTATATCCAGCTCCTGTACGGATATCAAAAATCGCTGGGCGATATCTCATATTCGATTCTGAGGCAGCCGCATTTTTGCGTCGGAATGAGAATATCAATGGTGCTCTTGCCGGAACCGCGCCTCAGCAACCGACTCAGAATATCTTCCTCGGACTTCCAATTGAGCTTCGCCCGGAGGAAGCTGAATCGCTATTGCATAAGAATGTGGCTTATCTTGTAGACGACGTAGCTGCTCACCAGGCTAGTCTCCAGAATCCCAACACAGAGGCAAGAAGGCTGTATCTCGAGTCGCTTAGGACAAGAAAGCAGACAGCTCAACAGGTTTTTGCTGAAAAGAGTGCGAAAAAGGTTGCAGAAGCGGCCGTGAAGCGTGGGAAATCCCGCCGCGCCCCCCCTATCAATCCAGACAGCGATACCATCTTCACCAGTGAAACTGAACCTGCCGTACATGAACAGGAATCTACCATCAAATCTCTAGGTGTCACCCCAACATCCAGTGGGTCGTTAATTTCTCCGGAGGCTGAACGGACATACCAGGCCACAAACCCCACGCAAGGACCTTTGTGTGGCTTCCTACTTACTTCTGGTTACTATATGACTCCTGGCCTTCGCTTTGGTGCCAAGTACAGTGTTTATCCGGGCGATCCTTTGAGGTTTCATGCCCATTTCATGGCAAATCAGTATGATTGGGAAGAAGAGATCCCTGTGCTGGACATCGTAGCAGGAGGCCGTCTAGCTACAGCTGTGAAGAAGGCGTATCTGATAGGGGCACAAGAACCACTAGCGAACAGATCACGGGATGGCCAAAATATGAGAACCTTTAGCATCGAATGGGCTGCAATGTAAATCTTAGTATAATAGATGCTATGTTGAACAAATCTTGACGAGATGATTTGAGTCAAAACGTGAAAGTCTTCAATCTTTGTAAATTCATGCCACCAACTCCTTAAAATGAAACAATGCAACTGAGCGGGACAAAGGCTACAAGTACTATATGTCACGACAAACAACCCATTGCTGATTCCCAATTCCTTAAATTATGTGTTTGCAGAGGCTCAGGGCACAAAAACGCGGCTAAAGCTGATAACCTCACGGCGGCAACAGACGCATTTGTCAAAGTTGTTCATAGCAAGAGAGACACGACAGTCATCGCATAGACTCAGGCAACGACAGGGCCATACAATAATGGTCCTGGGAGAGCTTTGACACACCACACATTGAGGACCATCGCTTCCCAAACCTGACCCACCATTTTCCCATGATGTCTCGGGACATGTCGCAGATGCAAAGGCTTGCCGCCGTGATAGCAAAAGTTGTTCCAAAAGACGCTCCTCTTCGTCAGGATCTAGCTTAGTGCTGCGTCCTGGTTGCATGATGTCGGTTTTTGGCTGTAGCAGCCCAGATCCTGGAGAGGCCAAGACTCGAGTGCGTTGCAATTGCTCCATTCGTCGGTATTTGGCGCGTGTCATGATGCCATCGCTTTGGAGATGGGCAGACAACGTCTTAGCCTCCTCGCGTTCTTCAGGGCTTGTGGGATGCAGAAGACGCGCTAGATCGGATATATGCATAGGGGTGTCATGGAAAGGTGTACTCTCACGACTGATTTGGGGCGATCGTTGGGTAGGTGTTCGTTGGCCGTCATCGTTCTCATCTTCCGACTCCCATGCTTGGTAATCATCAGCTCCATCACCACTGGTTGACACAGAGACGATGCTTGTAGTATCGAAGTCATCATCTGAATGGGGTTCGAAGTCGCCGCTAGAATCAGCAGACCCCCACCAGCCGTTTTTCACCCAATATTTGTATAGGTCCCTATCTAGGCTCTCCTCGTCTTGGCCAATGCTCACACGCCTAAACTCGGCCTCTATGTCTGCCGACTCCTCTTTCGGTATGCGTCCATCATTGTATGAGGATGGTCCTCGTGGCCGTGGCTGCTTGCGACTCGAGCTTTTGCTCTGGCTGCCCATGCTTTTTGGGTGCTGTGCAAGCCAAAGGAGCCACGAGGGCTGATATCGAATCCGTAGAGTCGCGAGGCACCATAACAGAGACTTAGCGCTAATCCTTGCAATAAGTTTGTTGATACTGAGTAGAAACTCCAGAGCCATGAGCCAACGGGAACTCCTTTCAGAGGCGCCGATGCCCGCACGAAGGTTGCGTTCGCTGCGTCCTTTTGGTATTTTCTGAGCGGCACGTTCGCGGGCGTAGCCATTGGACGCAATTGTTGGCCCCCCTTTCACGGGAATCAGACCGATTGCACCAATCTGATCGTATCGCGAGTCGGGCAAGCCACCACCACCACCAATCAGCTTTCGTTGCAATTCCTCGGCCTCCTTAAACCGCTGCTCTTCCAGCCAAGTGCGTCGTTTTAGACTGATACCTTTGTCCTCGTTCAAGTAGACAGCTTCACTAGCCATCGTGATCGCGCCGAACCCAGTTCGTAGTAGGGCCGTGTAGAAGTCCATTTCCCGCGTAATGCGGATGGATGAGAGGGATACGTTTGCCTGCATGTTTTCATGTGCATGAATGAGACGCTGACGAATGGACATCGAAGCCATGTCTGATCCCGAAGGGGGGGAGAAAGCTGAGAGCAGCAAAGCTAGCCCGTATATGAACAGGCATATGCCGATACCGAGTAGAACAAGGACATGCGGCACAAATCCTATGATGCAAACAGTTGGGAATCTGAGTAGACTCTGAGAGGATGGATCGTCGAGGTCAAACGAGATGGCTGCCCAGACAATGCTAGCCATGAAGCAGAGACCCCAAAACCCCGTGCTGATTAGTCGATACTTAGCTTGCAAGTTGAAGATGCCCAGGACATGGCTCGTTATATGCGTCATCGAAGACAGTAAAGCTACGAGAAGAACCTCAGGCGACGTGTTGACCCTTTTCATGACCATTGATCGAGTCAGAGCTATGGCATTTCCAAGCCCTGCGGCTGGGACATCAGTAGAGCTTGTTTTAGTGAACAAACTCCAGCCAAGCTGGTTGCCGATGGCAGCCTCGGCCTCTGCAAACGCGAGAGACTGTTCAAAGAGCGTCATACCTGTCTCAGGGGCGACTGGACGGCCCTGTACAGCACAGGAAACCGTCTCAAGGAATTGGCTTAGACAGAATGTTCCGAAGAGAGGCCACAATAGGGACAAAGATCCGGTCAGATTACGAGCAGAGCCTGACTCATCCGAGGGTATCATCCGAACGGCAATACAGGACTGTTCATCAGAGGCTGAGAACAGTATGATTGAACTCAGAGAGTTCAGGAAGGCATTCGGGTGCGAGAACATCAAGTCAGAACTTTTGCTTGCGTTGCCCCATCGTAGTTCGGAAAAGTCGGATGAAGTCTGACATTGGATAGATTGAAGTAACTGGCGGGCTTGGGTTACCAGTAGGACAATGGGGACGAGCCGCAATAAGAGTCTCGTCGGCCATCGCAGGCGTAGTCGTCGTCGAGTGGCAGCAAATATGTGTGTTCGGTTCAGTATGACAGCCATAGCTATGCAACACAAAGCCCACTTGCTTGTAGCATATCCAAAGACACTGCCTAAGCTACGGACACTGTCAACGGGCACCCGTCCTATGGGAGCAGTGGCCGCTGTCTCAGATCCCCCTGCACCAAGCAAAGGCTCCATTATGTTCTGAATAGTCGGATCGGCCTCGGCAAGGATGGTATTTGCACCGACTGCTGCTGGCACGTAGTTCAAAGTATCGGTCGTCGACTCGAGATGTTCGGGCACGGAAATGTAGGATCCAAGTTTCTTAACAAATCGTGGACCAGCCCAGACAAGGTCCTCTAGTATAGGAGCATAACGTGTCACATTGACAGTCCAGACAGCAGGATTGTACCACGGACTAGAGGCATTAGCAGCATCGAGCCCGGTGTTGGTTGTGAAGCTCGTGAGAGGTGACGGCGCAGAAGGGACGAACTCGTCGGCCATGGCCTAAGGAGAACTATCAGGCACGAAGTTGTCGGAAGAGACGGCAACGTGAAAGGAAATGAAGGCTACAAAATAAACGTGTCAGTCGCAAGAGCGTTATTTCGATAACGAGTTACTGGGTCTCGCCGAGGACATTGTGAAGCGTCCTGTTTTGAGGCGTGGTTTGTTGGTCTGGGGTAGGTGATGATGAGGCAAGACACCGGCCGACCTCAGTGTTGACATTGAGTGGAGGTGATAGCACGCGGGAAACCATGGACTATCGATGTACCTTCCAGGTCAAGACAAAGCCAGAGCAGGGTGAGGAGGATTCACGGACACTAGCGCGTGCTGGGGACCCATAATAGTGACCAAAGACTGCAAGAGTACATGCACAGTGCCAGCAGGGGAACAACGCATGGTACCTACCTCCTTACCTTATTAGGCACCCAGCATTCACTCACGGGAAGTGGTCCCGATTTCGGCGCCAGAACTACCGACTTCCCTTGATGCCAGGCCTCGGGGTGTCAGAAGACTTGAGACTCTGTATTAAAAGGGGTATAAATAAAATAGCTAAAGAGCCTACTAAGTTTATCCTAGAATTACCTAAGTATTTCTATCACTTAGGTTATATGTCCAAAGTTTTCTGCCATTCCCTAGTCAGAGTCTCCAGTTGCAACAACTTCAGTTTCGTGCATATATATATATATATATATATATATATAGTCCTTTACAGTGCTAACAGTAACTAAGCTGCCTAACAAGTTTACCTAGTTCTCTATTAAACATCATGTTGAAGCTCGCTCACCATGACTGAAGGGATCTCATGGTCTCACCCATTTACGTCCACTTGATAAGCTCTCTCAGGAGCATATGACTCCATATCAAGGGAGCAATGGTCCTGCTGGATTGGAATTTTCTATCAGGTACTGCATGGAGAGATCCATAATCCGGATATGGGGTTCGGGGTATCTTTTTGTTTAAATAATTATTCTGCTTGGTTCTTAATATCTGAGCTTTTACCGTCAGGTGCCCTATGTCATTTTCCCTGTCTCTGTTCTCATCCATGCTTTGCGATACATCGAAAGAGGAGCAGTTGTCCTCTTTATCTGAGAGCGGTATTCCAAGAGACCATTTCGAGCTAGGACTCTTCATCATGGCTAGGGAAAGCCCATGGCATGCAGTGCATAAGGGAAGGATATCTAGTAACATTTTCTCCACCGAGCACGAGGGGTGAGGTAGCTGGCGCTCATTAGTCAACAGAGCTCGATAGTATCGATTATTGGAACGCCCGGGAACTCCCACGAAGCTGTAAAATATGTTGATCAACTACCCAATCAACCTGCAAGTACCGATTCGTTAAGGGATGTGGCTACTGCAAGGTTGGCTCCTTTGCTTGCATGTACGGCACGGGCGACAAGGTCCCGATGCAGATTGGCGTCTGATGAGGGCAAACTTCCTTTCAGCCAGAGATTTGTAATTTCGTCCCGGGCAGGGAGATAGGCCACACAACAAGCCGCGAGAATTTGGTGGTGTTCGGAAGGGACTGGATCTAGGACCATGATGGGTTCACCGTTGTCTGGACCAGGCACCAAGGCCGCAACGCCTCCAGAAACCGTATCAACGCAGTCGATACCAGCATCAGCAAGAGCGGCTGCGGCAACGGTGATGCAACCGCTGAGTACGTTCATCATATCCCATTCTTCGCTCCCCTGTTCCACAGCTACCTGCCGGGCCTGATCTCCTTCAATAATGGTGACAATCACATCCACTCCACTCTTGGGCCAACGGTCTGCAATGAGGGCACCTCGGAGAGCTGCTTCGAGATGTGTGCTCAAGTCTCGCTCGCTGGAATCACGCAAGTAACCCCTTCTTTGACGCGTTGCAAAAGGCGCGTATTTGACATGCGTGGAAAGGACCATGTGAGGGGAGAAGGGCGCTGATCGAGGTAGAGATCTAGGCCCATGGACGGTGCATGAAAGCTTCATGCCCTTACTACTAGAATCTTGCTGTGATTCAATCTCGAGGTAAGCCGATCCAGAAGCGGATGGCGTTACTCCAGTCTGCAAATCTAATCAAAATTTATTAGTCAACTCTTCATAGCAAGGGACTTCAAGTTGTTTTGAGATGAGTCGGAATAACTCACATTGTGACCTGATACCATTTGGAGCCCGACACCGGTTAGAGACAGCAAACTCCTCTGTTTCAAAGATAGGAGCCACGGTGGCACCTCCGGGGCCATTGATGCGTCGTCGGTCCGCCATCTCGAGAAGCTTTTCTTGTCTATAAGATCTCTCAATCTGAAAGCATGGATTTTAGCTGGGGTGGATTGAAATTCAATGATGCAACAAACGGGGCGCTACATCGCTTAGTCATCCACATCCACATCTTCTCACCCTTCAAATTTTCTCGTGGATCTGCTTCGAGAGCTCTGAACTTTCTCTTCTTCATACAATCGAGAGCCTACTCTTCGTCAACAAGCAAAACAGACCTGATCTTGGTTGTTTTGTTCAAACATGTTGTGGTGTAACTTGAATCGTTAGCCAGGCTCCTCGATGATGCTGATATTACGAGGTACGTGACGCGCCGCCGCGTTTTACTTACGCGCAACGATGATCCTTCACACCACTGTTCCCGCGAAACCTGAGCGATTGAACAACATGCACTACCATCTGAGCACTATATTCGATATTTCCTCTTCTATATGATGCCAATATTGAGATCATGCTGACATTCCAAAGACGTTAGTCTTTCTGCTACTACATTCAGTCATCAGATGTAAAATCTGCACACGAGGTTAGTCGATCTTCCACCTTTGATTCCCCAGCGCAAGCCCTATTCGATGTCGATGATGAGAAAACTTTTCATCCAGTTCTGCTACTGAACCACTGTGATGACTCCTAAATTTACCAAACCAAGATCTCTGATACACGTCTCACTTTATCCTTTCATGTTTTTGCTCCTTGCTTCGTTCCAAGCTAACCATCGAATAAGCACCAAGACATCTAGTTCATTCGGGATTTTGACCAACTCTATTCGCCTTGGGCTCAGTGCTTCTCAAACTAATTGTAAGTATATTGCCAAGATTCAAGACCAAGGGAGATGTGTTGCATGATGACACAAGTTCTATCCATTCAACGACTTCTTCTTGACCAAGTCACCCTCCCGCACCATAGGCTTTCTATGATAGTCGATGACTGGTTGTGGAGTTGCTCTCGGGTGTTATGAAGACTCCAGTGTCCGGGCTGCTGGTAGCTCGTTTTGGGTTATTAGTAATCAGGGCCGGTCGAGATGACTGAGTAAACCGGCTTGTCTGAACTATCATATTCTCCTTTGCTTTTCTACTGTCTTGTTCCTATTATAGCCTTGGCTTTTGAACAAGAGCTAACGGATCTAGAACCTTTGTAACTACCAGGGCCCCCACAATCTGCAGAGTCTTCCTGAATGGAAAACACGGTAAGTTTTGATGTTCGATAATGCATAGTTATCCACATTCATATAGCAATAAATATACCTTTCAATTGCATTTCGTGCGCAAGTTCCATCAATCTTATAATATTTCGAAATTCGATATTCATTGGAGAGTTTTGACCAGCCGCATTGTTTGAAGACGACTAGATGAATTAATCTGCGGCGAGATGCTGCCTGAACCACGAAACTGTCATTATTGAACCGCCAGTATTTTTTTTTCTTGACTGGGTAATGCTTCTATTTACTGGTTAATGCAGCAGTTGCTACTCTTATGCCGTCTTTACTCTAACCTTAGGCGGTTGAGCATGGCTCTCGAGAATTAGATACCTAGGTATGATAGCCTGTGGTAGGTAATCTGTAGATATTTAAGTTCGTATTGTAATCTGACAAGATCCCATTTTTAGATACATATAACACGTGTGGATCGTATCGGTTTTTGAAATGGCTAATTCTATGTAGCCTCTCCACTGTCTCAAACGAGTTAATGTCAAGTGGTCCAATCAAAAGAATCCCTCAACCCCTTCCCTTGACTAAGAGCAACTGAACACATGCATTTCAGTGCTCGTCTCGCCCTGGCACGCAAGACTTCGATCTCATTCCCCAAGTTATCTTGGTCGGCATTGGAGCCACCTCGCCCTTGCACGATACATCACAACACGTATCTGATTATTGTGACGACGCCCACGAGATACGATATAATTGAACCACCAAGGCCTTAGCCAGACCGGATTGGTGACGACAGGGATCGTGCACTTGACACAGCAATTAAAGCCAACATCAGTATTTGGGCCCTGAACCTAGCCTCATATCCCCTATCAAGCTTCGAATCGCAACCTATCTCGCTCACCTTCGAGGTCACCCGGCCAGTTCGCTCAGCATTTTCTCACAAGTCCATTTCGAATCGCGTACTTGCCGTCAATCACATCCGATCATCGCGGCGGGAGCGTCTCCGCGCAGAAGTTGTCAATGCCCTCCTATGACTTGCCAAGCTCCAATTCAAAGATGATGCCCCGGCACCATGCCGCCGCCTTTTCGAATGGCTATCCTCGCGGCAATACCTTTGACATGTCTCCTCACAAGTACGGCCTCTTCTTAACCCATGGGCTCATGACTCGGACATTACTGGCGTCGCAAAGACTCAAGGCAATTATGCTGACAAGGTGTCTCAACTAGGTTCCAACCGCGCACTTTGACACCTGCCCAACGACGTCGCAATAAACTCCTAGTCCGCCTCTGTATATTCGCGGCAATACTGCTTATTTTCAGCCTTTGGCTTTGGCCGTCCAGCCCCGTGGCTTCGTTGGTGTCCTTTGGGCTCCTCTCTGCTGGTGGTGCATCAGAACTCGAGACAGTCCGATACTACGATTTGACCACCGTTCAGGGTACAGCTCGTGGCTGGGAACGCGAAGAGCGTATTCTCTTATGCGTGCCGCTTCGTGACGCCGAAGCGCACTTGGGAATGTTCTTTTCTCATATGCGCAATCTCACATATCCGCACCACTTGATAGATCTCGCTTTCCTCGTCTCTGATTCAAAAGATAATACTCTCAAGGTTCTATCCGAGAGCCTGGAGGCCATCCAGGCGGACGAGGATCCTAAGCAGCCATACGGAGAGATCTCAATCATTGAGAAGGATTTCGGGCAGAAGGTCAACCAGGATGTCGAAAGTCGTCACGGATTCGCTGCTCAGGCTAGCCGACGAAAGCTGATGGCGCAGGCACGAAATTGGCTTTTGAGTGCAGCTTTGCGACCGTATCACTCCTGGGTTTATTGGCGCGACGTCGATGTTGAAACGGCACCCTTCACCATTTTGGAGGACCTCATGCGCCATAACAAGGACGTCATTGTTCCCAGTAGGTTTTGCTCAAAATAACAACGATGGAACCCAGTTCTAACTTCGGTGTAGACGTTTGGCGACCGCTGCCTGATTGGCTTGGCGGCGAACAGCCCTATGACTTGAACTCATGGCAGGAGTCCGAGACAGCTTTGGCTCTCGCTGACACCCTTGATGAGGATGCTGTCATTGTTGAAGGCTATGCCGAGTATGCCACATGGCGCCCTCATTTAGCGTACCTTCGTGACCCTTTTGGCGATCCCGACATGGAAATGGAGATTGACGGTGTTGGGGGCGTCAGTATTTTGGCAAAAGCCAAAGTCTTCCGGTCCGGCGTTCACTTTCCAGCCTTCAGTTTCGAGAAGCACGCTGAAACAGAAGGCTTCGGCAAGGTACAAAATCTAATACAATGCCAAAAGAGAAATCACTAACATGCCTTGAACAGATGTCCAAGAGAATGGGGTACTCGGTCATTGGTCTACCTCATTATACCATCTGGCATTTGTATGAGCCTAGTGTGGATGATATCCGCCATATGGAGGTCAGTGCCCCTCTATCATAGACCGCACAAACTCTTGTATACTGACATCGAGTGTAGGAGATGGAGCGGGAGCGACTTGCCCGCGAAAAGCAAGAGGAAGAAAAGAAAAAGAACCAGCAAAAGATCAAAGAAGAGTATAGTGACACCAGAAATGAGTGGGAGAAGGACAAGCAAGAAATGCAGAACCTTGCAGCTCAGCCGAAGCCCGTCAAAGACTCACAGAAAGCTCCCAGCCGAGATGGTTTGGCTCAACCCCACAATCAACAACCCGCCTCTGGCAACCAAGCCAAGGCGGGTTCCGGAAATGCTGCTCAAGGTGAGAGCAAACCACAAGTGGCCAAGAAGGAGGGCAACGCAGCAATACAAGAAGGAAAAGCTGTTGTGGAGGGAGACAAGCCGGCTGCTGTGGCTGCACAAGATGCGCCCAAGGCCAACCCAGGGGTCGCTCAACACGAGGGCAACGTGGCTGCTTAGAGAGTTTCTATCTGAAATCTTATGTGGTCTTGCTTCTTTGATTGCATCCCATATCTACTTGCTGTATAATAGAAAGGATGCCGTGGGAGTTATTGGTTGTGAGTTTGTATACTTAGGCGGTCAATAGCCGACAGTTAAAAGATGTAGTCATCGGTAGATCCCCTTTGGCATGTAATTGGCGTTTGGTTGGGAAAGAGGTACTTATTATCAATTGAAAGGAGACAAGATCCTGCGTTTCAATGGTGGCCGCGTTGCTGTGGGCAAAGATGAAGCAAGAATTCAGGCTTTAACTTTTTCTTACAAGGTGCCTCACATCAGCTGAACAGGTTTACAGGAGGATTATTTATATGGATTTGCTGACATCTTTATGAAGACTCTTGATATACTAATGATAGCTTCGTAGTGCTGTATCTTTTCCAGTCAATGCTAGACCCCCTTTTCCCAGACGACTAACCGAAGTAGGTACTTTAGGGGTATGCAGATTATGGAGTCGATGGGAGTTCGAGTTCAAGCTCAGAACTTCGTCTAATCGTCATGCCATGATCGATGCATCTTGAAATAGAAGTCAGATGAGCGAAAGTTAGTCTATCATTACATTTTTATTTACGAGGTAATTCTTATTCTAACTTTAGCTGTGCATTGTCTTACAAGGGGCCGTGGATAGTTAGTGACAGCTGGCCAATCAACGTGGGTATTGGACGACACCTGGAGAAGGACAGCGCGCAGCTTCTATGATCTTGGCAGCTAGTTGAGAGGTACCTTGCCTTAGCTAGCCATATGTATGCTACGTAGCGACTTTGTCTTCAGCATCCAACCTCGCAATCCTCGGGCAAACTCGACCACATACGATTACCCTTTCCACTTGACTGGAGACGTGGTCCTGTCTCAAAAGAGTCGCCATTTCCTTATATTCCTCCGTTCAGCAAGCGTATCATCCCTTGCTTAAAATACTTCGGACGCTCTTCAATCACCCCCGAATTGGGTGAATCACCAAGTCGCAAACATCCCAACGATTACGAATCTAGAATATCATGAGTCGCGATGAACAACAGTCCTTGACTATGGAGAGTCCTAGGCCGTCTGGAGTTTCGAGTTTTGAGAACCGCGCGCTCCCTGTGCGGATGCAGTATCGAAGCCGACCCGTGTCCGTCGCAGTTGACCCCGTGTCGCTGGTTATTTCGGAATGCATCTCTATAACTTCTGCTATCCAGAAGCATGCGCGCTCTCCACATTCATCCGTATCTGCCATTCTTGGTGGAAGCCCCAATCCTGTACAGCTTGGCCCTCCCAGTCCCTCACCACGCGGACGAAGCAAGAGCCCCGCGGCGAGCATTAGCGGTGATACTTCTCATGATGGCCTTACCAACCGCTGGGGGCTGCGTGGGCAGAGAGGAAAGAGCATGCAGGATAATCCTATGATTGCTGGCTTTGGGAAATTAAGACATGAACTTGCTGGTGTCAAAGGTGCGGTTGACCAATAGCTATGACTCCTTTCTTGATCATCCATGATGGCTGACTCTTTACTTCTAGAAATCCGGTCATTCGATGCTCCTGCGATTCTTGCGCCGTTCCTCCACGTTATTCAGACCAAAGGCACCGCTGCCCCGATCACAATCTTGGCTCTAGGCGCTTTAAGAAAGTTTCTGGCTTATGGTTTTATCTGCCCCGATTCGCCACGGTTTGCATTGGCTATGCAGTCTTTGTCAAGCGCCGTCACACACTGCCAGTTCGATATTAGCGATTCGGGCCAAGTCGAGGTTGTTCTTCTCATGATTCTGAATCTCATGGAGGATATGATGTCTGGTCCTGGTGGAGATATTCTGAGCGACGAGAGTGTTTGCGACATGATGGGCCGCGGGCTTGCTATATGCTCGCAGCCTCGTTTCTCTCCCGTTTTGCGCCGGACTGCTGAAGCCTCTATGGTGAGGATGTGTCAAATTATATTCGAAGACGTCAAACATCTTGAGGTTGAGGCTGGTGATGACGCCAACGCTTTGGGTCAACAAGTTGATGACGACCTCGACAGTGTCAGAATGGATAATCACGCTCCTGAGGCAGGAGGATTGTCCGCTGAACCTGTGAGCCTGGATGTTCCTGGGACATCCACCCCAGACCCCGAACGCAGCAGCAGGGACACCACGGCCACCTCAGAAACAGCTCTGGCCACTACAAGTGACGCGACTGAAGAGACGGAGTCTGTGGATCTCAGACCTTACTCCCTCCCTTCCGTTCGCGAACTATTCCGGGTGTTGGTGAACTTCCTGGACCCTCAAGATCGACAGCACACAGATACAATGAGGGTTATGGCATTGCGAATTATCCACGTCGCCCTTGAGGTTGCTGGACCATTTATTTCTCGCCATCCTGCCTTGGCAGGCATTGCGGAGGATCGTTTATGTTGCTACCTGTTTCAGCTGGTAAGATCCGATAACATGGCAATTCTCGAGGAGTCGCTAGTTGTTGCCGGTACGCTATTGGCGACTTGCCGTGGAGTTCTGAAGCTTCAACAGGAGCTGTTCCTGTCCTACCTGGTGGCCTGTTTACACCCGAAGGTTGAGATTCCCCGCGAGCCTGGTATTGACCCTTCTCTTTATGCTGGCATTCCACAAACACCCAAGCTAGTCAAACCGTCACAATCATCGCAGCCCAGCAGTGGCCGATCGACCCCAGTCCCTGTCAAAGACCGTCAAAAACTTGGTCTAGAGGGAGGCTCACGGAAGCCAGATGCGCGCCAGGCTATGGTGGAAAGCGTCGGAGTCTTGTCGCGCATGCCAACATTCATGGCGGAACTTTTCATTAATTACGATTGCGATGTCGATCGGGCTGATCTCTGTGAAGACATGATCGGTCTTCTTTCCAGAAATGCTCTCCCTGATTCTGCAACCTGGAGCACCACGAGCGTGCCTCCACTCTGTCTTGATGCTCTGCTCCGATATATCCAATTCATTGCAGAAAGACTTGAACAAGATCCAGTTTTTGAAAACTTCCCCGACCCGGCGACATTAAGAGAGCAACGGCGAAAGAAGAAAATTATTATTAAGGGAGCAAGCAAGTTCAATGAGAAGCCAAAGGCAGGCTTGGGGTATCTGGAAGCACAGGGCATTATCAAGGACGCCACAGATCCTGTGGCTGTTGCCAAGTTTCTCAAAGGCACTTCACGCGTTAACAAAAAGGTCCTCGGTGACTTCATATCCAAGAGAGGCAACGAAGAGATTCTCGGAGCTTTCTTGGACCTTTTCGACTTCTCTGGTAAGCGAGTTGACGAGGCGCTTAGGCAATTCCTGGAATCATTTCGACTCCCAGGAGAGGCGCCTCTGATTGCTACGATCGTGGAAGCTTTCTCCGAGAAATACTGCTCCCATGATACTACTGGTGAAGTTGCAGACAAGGATGCAGTTTATATCTTGACGTATGCTATCATCTTGTTGAATACTGATCAGCATAACCCAAATCTGGACGCCAAGAAACGCATGACATTGGAGCAATTCGCAAACAACCTCAGGGGAACTAACAATGGCCAAAACTTTGCGCCAGAGTACCTGCAGACTATCTACGAGTCAATCAAGTCCAACGAAATCATCCTACCCGATGAACATGATAACAAGCATGCCTTTGACTATGCTTGGAGAGAACTTCTTCTCAAAACAGAGTCAGCTGGTAGTCTGGTGATATGTGATACAAACATTTATGATGCAGATATGTTTGCAACGACCTGGAAACCTATCGTTTCCACGTTATCGTATGTATTCATGTCAGCTACGGATGATGCTGTGTTCGCTCGAATCGTCACCGGGTTCGATGAATGCGCTCGCATCGCCACCAAGTACCAGAACTCGGAAGCTCTTGATCAGATTGTTTATTGCCTGAGCCACATGTCGACTTTGGCAACGGATTCACAGTTCAACACCTCTCTGAATACTGAAGTTCAGGCTGGAGATGGTAGCGTCATGGTGAGCGAACTTGCTGTTAAGCTCGGTAGGGATTTCAGAGCCCAGCTTGCGACTCTTGTGCTGTTCCGCGTCGTCACTGGCAGTGAAAACCTCATACACAGGAGCTGGAAATATGTGAGTAATGAAACTTCTTCAGCCGGATGGTTGCTTACATATATAGATGGTTCGCATATGGCTCAATCTATTTACAAACTCGCTCATTTCACCGTTTTCCCCGAGCAATCTGCCTGGCTTACCACTGCCCCCCATTCCACTACAAACGCCATCGCAAGTCATTGACCGGGTAGCAAGGAATGCGGAAACTGGTTTCTTTTCGGCCTTCACATCTTATATTTCTAGTTACGCTGCCGACGACCCCCCTGAACCCCCAGATGAGGAATTGGAAAGCACACTTTGCACCATTGATTGCATCAAGTCATGCAAGATGAGTACAGTCTTCGAG